>NDGN011476557.1:30596-42790 GCA_002564285.1 Tympanoctomys barrerae
GGCACGCCTCAGGCCCAGAGGCTGGGGCCTGTGCCCTCACGGGTGCCCCAGCTGACACAGGCTTCAGATCAAGGTGTGAAAGACCGTGCAAGTCCTCCTTGCCAACACCCCACAGCCGCCCTGCACCAGGCAGCGAGGACGGCAGCACAGACCCTCCGGGAGCCTGCAGCTCAGGGAGCAGCCCCACCCCCACCCAGCCACAGAGCTCCTCTGTGGGGATGGCCCGGCGCCTCACTCACGGCTCTGGCACTTGTCCCCCGTCCAGCCAGCCGGGCACAGGCAGTGCCCCACATGCTGGTCACAGAGGCCCCCGTGGAGGCACCCGCAGCTCAGCTGGCAGCCGGCCCTGTGGTGTCCTGGGAGGCACTCTGTGGGCACAGGGTGGGGGTGAGCGTCCACCTCCTGGGGCAGGGCCCCCAGTGACCCCACCACCTGGCAGCCCACCCTGACTACAGTGCCCACCGTCCTCGCAGGAGGGCCCGGTCCAGCCCTCTGGGCACATGCAGCGGCCGGTGACAGGGTCACAGCTCCCTCCGTTCTGGCACAGGCAGGAGTGTTGGCAATTTGGGCCATACTGGCCGGCAGGGCAGGCTGGGGGGAAGGGAGCAGCCTGTGACATCTGACTGGCAGGATCCTGGGGGCCTGCAGTCCAGTACCCCACAAAGCTCAACACCAGCACTGGGGACCTTGCTAGGGCCACTCCATGGTGATGGACCCCGGCCTACCCTGGACCTATCACCCCCAGAGTAGCTCCCTCCTCTACAATTCCAGAACTTCCCACTTGCTGTGCAGCCCACGCTCACAGAAACTGCCGTGAAAGGGCCCAGTGAGAAGCAGGACTTACCCTGCAGACAGGTAGGCCCCATCCAGCCAGGCGCACAGAGGCACTGCCCGTGGACAGGGTCACAGGACGCTCCATTGGAGCAGGCACAGGCCTGGCTGCAGTTGAGTCCATAGGTAAGGGCTGGGCAGGCTGCAAGGGAGGGGACGGTCAGAGGCTGAGGCACAAGGGCTCTGAGGAGCTGCAGTGGGCAGTGCCTGGCAGCTGGGTCCCCCTCTCCCAGCCCCTGGTCCTGGCTGCCTTCTTGGAGAACTACACCAAGGGAAGCCTCTCCGGTTCCCGTGGACCAAACTGCTCTGGGGACACCAGGACAGGACCGCAAGTACATCTCCCATGGAGGTTCCAGCCCCTCACGCACTCTGGGCACAGCGGGGACCCCAGCTGCCAGCTGGGCAGATGCAGGAGCCGTTCACAGCATCGCAGGTGGCCCCGGCGGAGCAGTCACAGGTGTCACGGCAGTCCACACCAAAGAAGCCAGCTGGGCAGGCTGTGGGCAGTGGCAGCCGTGAGGAGGGCGGGGCTGAGGACCCCACCCACCACTGGGGCCCACCCTGGGCCCTCGCCCCACTTACCACGCTCACAGAAGCTGCCTCTCCAGCCAGGTGGGCAGGTGCAGGCCCCGCTGATGTGGTCACAGGCTCCCCCATGCTCGCACCGGCACTGCCGCCCACAGCTGGGCCCAAAGTAGCCCTGAGGACACTCTGAGACCCACCGCCCCCGTGCACCATCAGCCAGGGGCTGGGGTCTGGCCAGGGCCTGAGGACAGGGAGCAGGGCCTGGCTCTCGAAGAGCCTGTCACTGGCCACATGCTCCAGCTGGGAGCCTGGGAGGGCCCAGACATTGTCAATGTTAGGAGCTGGGACAGCCCTGGGCCCACCCACAGCGCCTTGGGGGGCACACAGTCCAAGGGCCCAGGGGCATAGAACAGGCAGTGCCTCTCCCACCTGCCACCCCGCTGAGCCACATGACAGCAGGTGGGTGGGCCCTGGGCATGCTCAGTGGGCACAAGAAGGCAGGTGTGTGTGCATGTGTGCAAGCACTAGGGACACAAGTGCACGTGAAGGCCGTGCACACGTGCTCATGCGCATGCCCCCAGCTTGGGCACTCCTTGTGCGGCACAGTCCAAGGCGTGGACTCACCCTGCTCGCACCGAGGGCCCGTGTAGCCAGCCTCGCACAGGCACAGCCCGCTGACAGTGTCACAGCTCCCGTGGCCCGTGCTGCAGTTGCAGGGGTGGCTGCAGTCGGGCCCCCAGTGCCCACTGTCACAGGCTGTAACAGAGCGGGGGCAAAGCCGTGGAGTCCAGGTAGGGTGTGGGGCATCTCAGGGCATAGCTGGGAAGACCCCTACCTCTCTGGCAGCGGAGTCCGGTCCACCCAGGGGCACAGCTGCAGCGCCCAGTGGCCGGGTTGCAGAGCCCCTCGTTGGCACAAGAGCACCTCATTTGGCAGCCGGACCCAAACCAGCCTGCTGGGCATGCTGCAGGGGTGGAGAGGATGAGCACAATGGTCCACATGGCCCATCCGCCCCGAGCCACAGGCAAGGCCACACTCACTGTCCTGGCAGCGGCTGCCCACGAAACCAGGGAGGCACGTGCAGCTTCCAGTCTCAGGCTCACAGCGGCCGCCGTGTTCACATGCAGGGCAGATCTCCTGGCAGCCCAGCCCCCAGTGGCCCTCAGGACAGTCTGGCCCCCCAAGAGCCAGTCAGCCTCCTCCGCTGGTAGGGGTGGGCACATCCCCAAATGTGTGCCTGGCACAGCACCAAACTCCTCTGTGCCCCAACCAGGAGGAGACTGATTCCCATTGGGCTGCCCAGGGTCCTTCTGGGGCTCCGGGATGTCCACCCACAGGAGAAAAGCCCAGCCGACAAGACAGCTTAACAGAGTCTGCAGAGGCCCAGGAGGACCACATGGGAAGCGGGGGGCCCAGCATGTGTCCAGCAGGACACCTTTCCTTGCTTGAGTTTGGTCTGGGGTGTACTCTCAAAACTCCTGCAGGACGGCCTGGAATCCACAGGGCAGGGGCTCCCAATGTGACCCAGGCTGCAGTACTCGAAGATGGGTCAAGGATGCAGCACCCAATGACAGCCCCAGGCACCCCCACCTGGAGTCTGGTGGCTGGGGGGAGGGGTGCAGGGTCCCAACGCCTCTCACCTGCCCCACAGTCCTCTCCAGTCTTCCCTGCTGGGCATAGGCACTGCCCTGTGATCCAGTGGCAGGGGGCCCCCCCACAGGAGCAGGACCCTGAGCAGTTCATGCCGAATGTCCCCGCTGGGCACTCTGCAAAGGAAGCAGGAGGGGCCTCAGCGGCAGCGTGAGAAGCTGTCCTGCCTGGAAGCCCCTCTCCCAGGGGTCCTGGCACCATGCCCTGGGCCCAGGCGCTGCTCCAGCTCTAAAAGGAGAGCTCCAAGTGGACTCGGGCAGGCCCCTGGGATGGCAGGGCCCAGGACACCGCTGGGGCACAGCTTTAGTGCCCAGTAGCTGGGTGGCAGTGCCTGTCATTGGCACAAGAGCACCTCATTTGGCTGGGACAGGCAGGGCGGGGCGCCAGCAGGCAGGGCAGCCTCTCCCTCAGGCCATCCAGCACCCTGGAGAGCTCCCTGCATTCCTAGGCTCCATCTGGTCCTCCCAAGGGCTTCCGTGGTTGAGGCCCCAACCAGGGGGTGCTGGGCCAGGCCCTCTGTGCTCCCCAGCATCAAGAGCCTTCCAGAGACTCAGATGTGGGGGCTGGGAGAGTTCTGCACCCAGCCAGGGCTGGAGCTATGCCCGTTTGTAGCAGAGCAGGGCCTGAACCCGGCATCACCCTCTCCCCCAGCTCCCTGATAGCAGGGAGTGGCAGCCCGCAGCCTGGTGTCCTGAGCAGGTCTGGCCTGGCACCCAGGTCCCCAGCAGGGCCTCAGAAGGTATGTGGGTGCTGAGCAGCCCCCGGGGCCCTGGGAGAGCCCACGTCACACTGTCCATGCCCAAGCTGTCCTCAGGACCCACCCGGCTTGCAGACAAGGAAGGCACCCGCCTAACTTCACCGCACAGCTCCAGGTGCCTTGAGAAAATGGGCTGAGCCCGGCAAGAAGGTGGCCGAGGGGGAGGGGCGCCTGGCACTCATCCGGTCCTAGGTGCTCACTGAGGACTCAGACACCACACGTGCACACATGCACGCATGCAGACACACAGTGCATGTGCAGCGGGACATCCACACAGCTTGGCCCACGAAAGGCGCCTCAGGGGCCCTGATACGTGGGGTCAGCAGGGCAGCACTCGTTTCCAGACAGGGGGGAGCCCTCACTCTATGAAAGCACCTGTGTCATTTCCTGTGGCCACCCTGGGGGCCCTGGAGGCCTTAAACTAAAACAGGGGGAAATGAAGGAAAAAGTGGAGGACTGAGGACAGGGAAGTGGGACAAGGGACACTGGGCACTGCTGAACGTGGCCAGAGAGCACGTGGCCCTAGGTATCCCCCAGGGCCAGCAGACACAGCCCAGGTTAGGTCCTAGCCCAGGACATTGGCACCACTGAGCTACTGTAATGGGGGGCAGCATAAGAAGGCTGGCTGGAGGGTGCTCAGGTCCTCCCTCTGCCCAGGCGGGGCAGTGCCAGGGACCTCTCCTCCTCGTTCCCCTGCATAGGTGAGTGGCGGAAGGGCTCACAGATCAACTGCTCACCAGGCCTGGTGGCCACCCTAGTCACACTGCTGGCCCTTGGTGCCCAACCATTACAGCAACGGCATAGGGGGCAGGAGCCACGCCCAGGTGGCCACACAGTCACCGCATTACATACCCCTGCAAAGGGCCCACGTGCACCCTGCTGTCCCCTCTCTGGGCTGAGTGGCTGAGGCAGGAGGTTTAAGGGTCTCCACTCCACAGGTCCACTCAGCCATCAGGAGCACCCCAGCCTGCGTGCGCTATCAGGGCTGCCACCAGCACCAGTTGAGGGGCGCAGGCCACTTCCTCAGGGGGTGGCAGTCACAGCACCCCCACTGTCTTTTCTGGCTCTCCTGGTGTGGGTCACCGAGGCAGCCAGGATTCCTGGGGACTCCCGAGGACTGATAGGATGGGTCCAAGTCCCACATGGCTCCTCTGTACTGGGCCCCCAACATGGGCACTCCTGCGACCCACCGTGGGTGTGGGATGCCCAGATCCAGCTCCTCACCTTGGCCACAGTCCTGTCCCTGGTAGCCAGGGGGACACTGCTGCCAACACTGGCCACTCACGGGGTCGCAGGCCACGCCCGGGGGACAGGTGCATGCTCGCTGGCACCCAGGCCCAAAGAAGCCCGGCTCACACTCTGCAGAGTGACAGGGGCATTGAGGGCCAGCTGGACGTCGCGGCCCTGCCGCCTCCCAACACAGGCACGTACCTGCTTGGCACCGCTTGCCCCGGAAGCCAGCCTTGCACAGGCAGGTGCCGTCCCTCCGGTCGCAGGCCTGAGTGTGGGGCTGCTTACAGGTGCACTCCTCGGAGCAGCCCGGTCCAAAGGCCCAGGGCGGGCAGGCTGCACCCAGAGCCGTGAGCGACAGCCACCCACAGGCCCCCCATACACCCCACCCCATGAGGCAGAGCCGCAGTGATGCCCCCTAAGCCCATGCCACTCCTGGGCAGGCTCTGGGCAACAGGGTACCCTGATGTGTTCCTAGAAGCCGACCCTGCCTCACACCACTTCCCAGTAAGGAAGCCTGAGTCCCTCCCAAGGCCCCTTCTACTGGTAGGAGAAGCTGTTTTGTCTGTTTCCTCTGCCGTTTGCTCCCTTCCCCATGGGACTGTGGCCCGCCACAGCTGCCCTGACCATGGGCCCTGAGCTGCTTCCTGCTTCCACCCTGCTGCCCACCCTCCTCCCACTCAGGGCTGGGTATGCCAGGTGCCCCAGAAGCCAACGCCACAGCTGCAGGGACCATGTGGCTTGGGCTCCACAGCCAGGGGCGGTGGCTGGATCCCAGGTCCCACTGCAGGAGTGAGGCCAAAGGGCCCCGCATGGCCAGGACGCCTCCCACAGTGAGTCTGGACACTGAAGGGCAGCAGGACTCACCAAGGTGGCAGAAGCGGCCGTAGAGCCCAGGATCGCAGAGGCATGCCCCATAGAGGCGGTGACAGCGGCCCCGGTTGGCACAGTGGCACTTCTTGCGACAGTGTTTGCCGTAGAAGCCCTTGGGGCAACCTGGGGGAGGCGCTCTGTGAGACCGACCCTGTGGGGCCATCTGAGCCTCCTGGATGAGCCCACAGGCCCGGCTGGCTCCAGGAACCATGGCAGGGGCTGGGTACACACTGGAGAGGGCCATGGGGCTCTCGTGCAGGCCTGCCCGCCCCTGATCCACCCTGGGGCACCTGGCTTTGGTCCCAAGTGGTCGCTGAGCTCGACTTTCCCACCTCAAAGCAGGAGGGCCCCAGGACCCCAGATGGCCAGGCGCTGGGCTGAGTCTCACAGCCCAGAGCGGCGCCATCCTCCCCCCAAGCGTCCCCACCCTGCTTGCAGGGCTGGAGCAGGAACCCCAAAGCTCTGCCCTGTCCCCATTGCCAGCTCTCCAGGTAGGGACATCCTGTGTGGCCCAGTAGATCCCAAGTCATGTCAGACAAAAGGCAGGAGGTGAAACAGCAAGGGCAGCCACGAGACCCGGCCACATGCAGCCATAGGCACAGGCAGAGCAGCACTGCCACCCGCCAGGGATGCCTGGTTCCTGGAGTCAGCCTCCTGGGAATTCTGGTGGGCCCTGGTCCCCGCCACCTGAGACCCGTCCAGGGGAGCCAGAGCACCCACACACAGCCACTTTACTGTCTGACACCCCTCATCCACACAGCCTGCCACAGCGGCAGCTCTGCTAGGCAGGTGGGAAGAGATGGAGGCAGTCTCAGGGACACGGCCATGGGGAGTTGGGCAGTCCATGCTGCCCAAGGTCGTGCCACCCAGGACAGCTCCCGTGGCCACCCTAGGGCCTTAGAGCCGGTTCCAGTCACTGCATCCTCCTCTCACTCTGCGCTGGCCAATCCTCCAGCCAAAGGGGCCAAACCGTTACCGACGTGTCTCCACCTTCTATAGTTCAGTCCCGGAAAACAACGGGAAATCAATACTGGCCCCACTGAAAGGCCTCTCCTGCTCCCATGTGAGTGGGCACTGAGGACTCCTCCCTGGGGTGACTCCTTCTGCGCCACACCCACCGTCCTCACAGTGGGCTCCGCTGACGCCGGGAGGACAGCGGCAGGCCCCAGTCACCGGATCACAGGTCCCGCCATTCTGGCAGCTGCAGGGGGAGCTGCAGTTCTTCCCAAAGGTGTCTGGAGGACAAGCTGCAGGAGTGACAGGGGTCAACCAGGGTCACCAGCCAGCAGGAGACCTATGCCCTCTGACCTGGGTCATGCTCTTGGCAGACAGCACTAATCAATTGCTGCATCCTCCCCTCTGCTTTCAAGCAGGGGGGTCCGCTGCTCCCCCCAGATGCCCCCTCAGCAGTTACGGCACCCCAATTCCCCAGCCCTTACAGGTGCCCCTTGTCTGAGATGCCTGCTTGCTGCTGGACCCCTGCCTCAGATTGACCTCAGCCAACCTCCTGCCCAGAGACCTCACCAACCAGAATCGTGGCCAGCGCAGGTAGGCAGCCAGAAGGAAGCTACCCCTTGTTGGTGTGGGGGCCACACTGACCCGGCTGCAGACAAACCCCAGGGCTCAGGCCTCACCCAGAGCCCCACAGGTGCCCCCGGGGTCCCGCCCCCCCGAGGGGCCTCACTCTCATTGCAGATGAGCCCGGCCCAGCCTTCGGGGCAGTCACAGCCGTCTCGGCCTGGTGAGCAGGTCCCACCGTTCCTGCAGTCATCGCAGGTCAGGCTGCAGTCGGGGCCAAAGGAGTCTCCCAGGCACACTGAGGGCAGACGGGGAGAAGCCTCAGAACAGAGCCCAGCCACAAGCCTTGGGGCCAGGGAAGAGGACACCAGGGACAGCTTCAGCCCATGACGCCCCAGGAGGGCAGCAGTGGGATGTGGGACCCAGACGCTGAGGCCAGGAAGAGCCCCAGCCCTGGAGTGGGGCCTGAGCCAGCCCCGGATGCGCTTGCTGGGAGCGGCTCAGCATCTCTGGGGCACGCAGGGGTCTTCCTGGTGCCCAAGGGCAGAGGCCTGGGCCAGGCCCACTGCTCACCAAACTTCTCTGCGAGCGTGAGTTCTCCCCGCAGCTCTGCCTCCTCCTCCTCCTCGACCCCAGAGTCGTCCTGGAAGAGCCGCAGCAGCTCGTCCCGCAGCACCGCGACGTGGGGCAGAGGCCGCTCAAAGGGCAGCTGGCTGTCCAGGTCCACTGCGGGCGCCTCCAGAGCTGTGGGGGGACACGGAGGCCCTTAGCCAGGTTCCCGCTCTCTCAGGGACAAGGAGGCCGTGGCCTTTCTCTCCCTGGGTCAGGCAGAAGCTGGGCCCCTGCAGAACCCTTCGCCCTTTGGACGGTTGCGTGCCCTGTCCTACCCTGCCCCTGGCTGTCCCCCACCCCCACAGCACAGGGCAGGGCCTGGAGGCTTAGGGGCAGTGGCAGCGCAGGCACGGGTGCCCAGGGAGGGGCCTCACGGGTGCAGCCCCTGCGGTTCTCGTCCAGTCGGTAGCCAGCCTCACAGGAGCACTGGAAGGAGCCCGCGAGGTTGGTGCAGCGGTGCTCACAGCCGCTGCGGCCGGAGGCGCACTCGTCCACGTCTGCAGGCAAGCAGGGCTGCGGGGTCAGAGGCGGAGCCCCACCGCCCAGCTCCCTGTGGGCGGAGTGCACGGCTCGGGGGCAGGGGCCAGCAGAGACCACACTGCCCCAGCTTCGGTGCCCCCTTCCTCCCACCGTGGCAGTGACAGATGGCAGCTGCCCGGGCTAGGAGCACTGCTTGGGGTGGCAGTGGCCCCCGCCTAGCGAGCGGTGGCGGCCAAGGCCAGAGGGGAGTGTGGAGCCTGCTGTACTGGCAGCTGCGCAGGAGGCTGGCTGAGGCCAGGCGGCCGGGGGCCACGGGCTCCCCCATGTCCTTCCCGGCCCCCAGCTGCTCTCCACGGACAGACACTCACCCTCACAGCCACAGCCGTCTGTGCTGAGCTGGTAGCCGGCATAGCAGCCGCACTCGTACCCGCCGGGGGTGTTGGCGCACACCTGCTGGCAGCACGGGGCGTCGGCACAGGCGTCCACATCTGTAGGGCACACGGCAGGGCCCTCGTGCCTGGTGCTCACGGTGCCCCTAGTCCCCACCTTGCATTTCCAGGGGCCCTGGCACAGCCCAAGGACACAGACGGGGCCAAAGGGACGCAGGGCAGCCGCCTAGAGCTGAGGCTGGACCCCCGGGGCACGGCAGGGGAGCCCAGGCTCGCACCCACACAGGTCCTCTGGTCCTCGTCCAGCGCATAGCCGTGGGGACAGGTGCACAGGGGCCCCCTGCTGCCGTGCCTGCAGCCGTGGGAGCAGCCGCCGTTGCCCACCTCACAGCTGTTTACGATCTCCATCTCGATGCCTGGGAGAGATGGGCGTCTGGGAGGGGTGGCGGGGTCTGGAGCCCCCTTCCTACCCCTGGGCCCATGCTCAGGGCTGCCCCCGGGGGACCCAGACGCCTGGCTGAGGAAGCCAGTGCAGTCCCGGGGAGCCGCCACCCACTGCCCGCCACCCACTCACGGTAGCACTGCCGGCCATCGGCACCCAGCTCGTAGCCCGCATGGCACACACATGTGAAGGACCCCTGCGTGTTGAGGCAGCCATGGGCACACTGGGCCAGGCCTGCAGCACACTCGTCCACGTCTGGAGACAGAAAGGCTCAGGTCAGAGGGCCAGGAGGAGCCTCCCGCTGTCGACCAAAGGAGGCACCGAGGCTGTGGCTGTGCCCCAGCCCAACAGGTCTTCAGGATGAAGGTGACCTGCATGGGGTCTCAGGCCAACTTGGAGTACCAGTTTTCACAGGCAGTGATGCCCTGGGACTGTGTGGCACACACCTGCTGCCACACCCTGCGGCCACCCTGGAACCTCAGGACACCTTGGACACTGATCACCGGAAGTCCTCAGGCCCAGGACACTGCGCCCCCACCCGAGGCTGCTCATCCCAGCCCTGCAGGAGCAGTGGGGGCAGCCAGGGCCCGGGGTGTGGTTAAGCACAGACGTCACAAGGCCACGTGTGGGTGATGGCAGCAGGACACAGGCGGTGTTGGAGGGAACAGTGCCCAGCTGTGCGCCAGCACAGAGCAAACACCCCCGAGAGGCAGGCTGGGACCACACCTTCCCTGGCTCTGCGCTCCTGGAGGAGCAGCTTCTAAAGTAAGGGCCGAGCCCAAGCTGCCCCTCACACCCGCAGAAAAGAATCCTGGCTGGACAGCGTCTGGGTGACACCCACCTCCACCAGCCACCAGCCCCGGTATGTTCTGGGTGGGGAACAGGCGGCCTGAGTCCCACAGACGCAGGGTGGGGGAAGGGAGTTGGCTTCCCACCTTCACAGGCCTTGCGGTCCGCAGCCAACTGGAAGCCTGTGTGACACCCGCACTGGGCCAGGCCCTGGAGCTCCTGGCACGTGTGCATGCAGCCGCCATTGTCCTCTGCACAGGGACTTCTCCCTGTGGCCCAGGTCCGGGAATGGAGGCAAAGGAAGAGATCAGGGCGAGCAGGGAGGGGAGATCCAGGCAGACCTGGCACGCTTGCCCCAGTGTCCTGGGAAGCCCTGCCCAGTGTCTCCTCCCTTCCTGCCCAGCTCGGTGGGGTCTCCTGCCCAGATGTGGGAAGCTCCAGGGACACTGAAGGTACCCACAGCCAGAGGACAGAACTGGGGTCCCCAGTGAGGACCTACCAAGGCACAGGGAGCCTGCGCCTGAATGCCCATGGCTCCCAGGGAGTCGGGCCCTGCTAGAGCAGGGTATCTGCAGAAAGGTGGCTGTGACCCCAGCTCCAAGACCTCAGCCCTGTGACCCTAGCCTGTGATCATCCATCCCTACGACCCAGGCCATCCCAGCCCCATGACTGGCTTCGGACCCTACACCCACACTCGCATCCGCCCCATCAGGCTGAGGTGGGCAGGAGGAAGCATGTCAGGCCTGGCCGACCCATGCCCACTCCCGGGAGTCCAATACCGCAGAGCCCCTCCTCACTGCAGGCAGCACCGAGGCCCTGACCAATGGCCAGTGGGGTCTGGGTGCTGCCTATGCCCAAGGCGCCTGGGGCCCCTGTGGAAGGCTGCACCCCCATCCTGAGCCCCCAACCTCAGGCTGTGCAACCCTGGAGCGGCCCAGCCCAGATTCAGGCCCAGCGCCAGGCCTGTCTGTGTGGGGCCCAGCCCCAGCCTGTCTGAGCCCAAGTGGTGGCACTCACGGACACAGCGCCTGCCGTCCTCCTGGAGCTGAAAGCCGGGGTGGCATTGGCAGCGGTGCCGCGTGGTTGTGAGCTGCACACACTGGTGCTGGCAGCCACCATTGCCCAGGACACATGAATTGACAGCTGGGGACACAGAGAGGAGCCAGTCAGCCACCTCCCCACCCCCCATTCCTGGTCGGGGGCGGGGACCCTGTAGGCCTGGCAAGGTTTTCTCAGCCACTCACAGGTCCCTGGAATGGTGGTCATTGCTCTGAACCCTCTAGGCCCAGGACAAGAGGGCAGGACACAGAGACACTGGGGACTGTCCCGCCCTGGCAGAAGTCCAGCACCCCCAGGCCACTACTCAAAGCACAGGGCGATGGAAATAAATAAATAAATAAATAAATAATTTTTTTAATAAAGCACAGGGCACTGAGAAGCCTGGAAGAGAGAGAGAGTTTGGCACCTGAGTGCCTGTCCCACCAGGCTGGTCCCCAGACCACGGCAGAAGGGGACGGCCACTGTGGCCTGCAGGAATGTGCACCGGCTCCTGGTAGCTCGCCCCACTACAGGCTGCCATGCCTTCCACCTGAGCACAGTGCCCACACCCTCCGGGGGCCAGGGGAGACGACGCTGGCCAGGCCTCGCGCCACAGCCAGCCTCTCACCCTTCATGCTCCAACCTGGCCAAGCACAGCTCTGTCAGGGCAGGCTAGCCCCACAGGGCTCACGTGTATCCCATGGATGGGACTGCCCTCGGCTGGCCCAGGGAGGAGGGATGCGCTGGGCTGAGCTGGGTGCCAGGGTGGGCCCTTCATCTCCTCAAAGCAGGAGCCAGAACGCAGCACAGATTTGGTTAGAATCAGCTCTCTGGCCACAGACTCGTGCTTAGGGGGAGAGCTGGCCCGAGCACGTGGGGAAGCCACAGAAATGCACTGCCATGGTCCTGCCCAGGGAGCCGAGGCCGGCTGCCCACGGGCCTCTGCCAGGGCGAACCTGAGCCCCCTTATCTAATCCCTGCGGCTTCGGGGACCCAGCTTCACCCCAGATGCTGCCCGGGGAGGGGACGCTGCCATCCTGGGGGCAGGGGAGGGGTGTGC
>NDGN011476559.1:0-10136 GCA_002564285.1 Tympanoctomys barrerae
AAAGGACAGTGTCTAATACAAAGCAGATTCTCTAAACCAGTGCTTAAAGAATTGAACTTTTACATAGATAATTATGCCACAACTTTCCAAAATGACACAGTGAGACCTCAGGAACTTCCTTTCAGGGTGATATGTACAATATTCTATTTTAAATTCATAGTGGCATATATATTCATACAGTGATGCAGCATGTTTTGTTCAGATAATTTTTCTTTGACATACATTCAAATGATGTCTAAATTTCTATCATGACAATAGTGCAGTATGCAGTTCTCCTTTGGACTCCATGGGTGTGTGTTACAGGACCGCAGTGGGAAGTAAAATCTCTTTATACTCAAGTCCTTTAGATAAAACGGTGCAGTATTTGCGTATTAATTAAATACATCTTTACATTTTAAATTATTTCTGTGTTACTTATAATTCTTAAGTATTGTTATACACTATTGTTTAGGGAATGATAAGGAAAAACACCTGTGCATGTTCACTAAAGGTGCCATTTTTCTTCTCAATGTTTTTAAACTGTGGCCCATTTCGGTATGTGGAATAAGGAACATCAACAGTGTAAAAAAATTCTTCTTATGCCTGCTTTTATTTAAGAAAAGTTCTTAAAAGTGAGAAAATTGTTAATCTCAGAATGTATAATAAGACAAGATAATCTCTGAAAAGTTTATAATAATTTGCATTTCTACAACTTGTCTCCACAAGTACAAATTTGGCAATATCATGAGCAAAAATCATATTTTATTATTGTTTTAATTTTTCTTTCTCTGAGTGTTCATGCCAAAGATATTCTTTTTTGTTTCTGAGCTTTTGATTTTCTCCTATGCAACAGATGCTTATAAGTATTCATTTATCTGTCAAGAACCACTTACAGCTTTCTTTTAGTGCATAGGTTTTTCCTGCACAGTATAAATACTAGTTACCTTCATATTTTGCAAATATATTTTATTATTTATTAGTTTATTTCCTGAATTTTTGAATTATATCTTTGGCCATTACATCTAAAACTTCCAAGAAAAAAGTGATGAACTGACTAGATTTAGAATTTTTTGTTTTGTTTTGTTTTGTTTGTGCGGTACTGGGGATTGAACTCAGGACCTCGCACTTGCCAGGCAGGCACTTATTCTCCTAAGCTTTCTCCCCAGATAGATTTAGAATTCTTGAAGCATGTTCGTTTGTTGGCAATTTTCTGTAGTTCTAATTATTCAGTCATATATTCAAATAAGAGAAGATGATCATTCAGTGTTAGTTCTCTGTCGTTATTTATCCTATATACTTACATATAATGCTTTTAACTCTTTTGGAAAGATACTGATAAAGGGAATAGCTGAGACAAATGGAACCTATAGTTTTAATTTTCAAAGGAATCTCCATATTGATTTCCAACATGGTTAACCACCTGACACTTGTCTGAACAGTGGAGCAGGGATCCTTTTTTACCCGCAGCCTTGTCAGTATTTGTTATTGGTTCATTTTTTTAAATATTAGTTGATTTTTCTTAATGTTAGTCGATTCCTTTCTTTGTAATCTTGAAATTTGGAGATTTCAGCTATATATCAATATGTATGCCAGGATGTGATTGTTTCTATTCTTTCATTCAAAATTCTAGTGAGCACTATAGACCATTGTTTATTAAGTTAACTTTATGTTTTTCTAGTACATATTTGTTATACATGCTGATTACATTCATATAGGGAATTTGTACCTGTACATAATATATCCTAAATCTTTTTGTCCGTACCCCGCCCCTCTCTTCAACCCTTTTTTGCTTCCTTATTTACAAAAGATTCGTTGCCATTCATTCTTGCATTCTCTTTTATTTACCATTTATTTATTTTATCTCATTTTATTTGCCATTCATTCTTGCATTCTCTTTTATTTTTTCTTTCTTTCTTCCCTTCCCCTTCCCCTTTTCCTCTTCCCCTTCCCATTTGAAATGTTTTCCCTCCTTCCCAATATCTCTTTATGCTTCTGGTCTCTGACACACAAGAAACAACATGGTATTTAGACATGCATGTCTGATCTATTTCACTTAAAAGTATGATCTCAAGATACATTCATTTACCTAAAATTGCTCCAGATTTATCTTTCTTTATGGCAGAATAGGACTCTTCTGTATACAAAGACCACATTTTCTTTATCAATTTATCCATTGATGAGCATCTAGCCAATTTCCAAGATCTGGCTCTTACACACTGTGCTGCTACAAACATGGTATGCATATAATCGTTGTGGTGTGATGCGTTTAATTCTTTTAGGAAGATATCAAGAAACAGAATAAGGGCTGGGGAGATGGCTCAGTGGAATAAGTGCTTCCCTGGCAAGCTCAAGGGCCTGAGTTAAATCCCTGGTTCTGCAAAAAAAGGAAAAAAGAAAGAAAGAAAAGAAACAGAATAGCAGGGTCCAATGGAACCTGTAACTTTAGTTTTTTAAGGAAGCTCCATGCTGATTTCCCAGGTGGTTATACCAATTTACACTCCCACCAACAGTGGAGAAGGGCTCTTGTTTTCCCTAGTATTACCAGGATTTGTTGATTTTTTAATCACAGCCATTCTTTCCCGAGTGAGATGAAATCCCAGCATTGTTTTAAGTTCCATTTCTCTAGTGACCAGTGTTTGCTCTTTATATATTCTTATTTTCTCTACATTTGTCCTTCCTTTTCTTCTTAAATTTATTTTATTTGCAAGAATAATCTCTGGATCTATCTCCAAATAAAATAAATATCTCTGATGTCTGGTTACGTGTGTGTTGTACTCTATTTCTCCTTTATTATTCCTGAACATTTGTATACACAAAATGTACTATCTTGCAATAAAAATAGGGGTATTATTTTAAAATCAAAGACAATGCTCTCTTTTCTTTTCAGAAAGTCTTTTAAATTTTTCAGTTGCACTCCTAAAAAGAAAACAGTACTCCTTCATATACTGTTGAAAGGCACATTTGAGTATTCCAACTCTAATTAGACTTGAAGATGTAGGAGATGAAAGTCAAACATATTTATGAAAAAGGGTGAGAAATTTACAGCTTTCTTTCTAATTCTAAATGGAATGAACATAGACTTACATGTCTATATGAATATAATTTCAAGAATTAATATGGCCAAATAATGCTATCCTGCAATGACTTTGTTTGTAATAGAAATCATAAATATTTTCCTATTGTTTCACCTTTATCTAATGCATTTGTTATATTTAAACATTGGCCATTGCCTCAAATTTGTCTACTACCTTCAAATAAACTAACCAGAGAAAAGTATATACTACCACATCATTTATGTGTTTTAAGATATATTTTAAATATACTTACTTTTTCATGACTAATACTATGAATTTTGTTTAGAACTTCATCCTGACTGAATTAAGATCTGTAAACCCTCAGATTTAAAAAAAAATACCACATAAGTATTTCAGAACCCTGGATTTGGAGCCGTGTATCTGTAGTAGTAGAAAATTCCTTTTCTTTTACAATTTAGCACATGTGTGGAGTACGAGATGACTATATTCCGTGTGTGAGTTGGTTACATGGGCAGCATGTATCTTCGTTCTTCTTTTATCCGCTGCTCTTCCATTCCTCCCTTCCTTCTATACCTTGATTCTTCCTCCTCCTCCTTCTTCTCCTCCTCCTCCTCCACCTCCTCCTCTCCACTGAATTTCATTCAGTTTTCACCAACCATATTGGAATCAGAATCCGGGAAATCATTGAGTTCATGAGCCAAGGTACCACTCTGTGTTTACCACTGCAGCTCTTCAGCAGTAGTGGCCTGCATGGGAGTCTTTGTTCTTACAAACATCAAAATCCCAGCAAAGCCTTAAGCTTATGCTGAGACCAGGTAGTTCCTATTCTGCAGAAAAGCAATTTTACTCCCAGGAGTTTACGCCTAGAGTAATACAGTTGACCTTACTTACATAAAATCTTAACCTAATATTCACATCTATTGCCCTGCTGATTCATTAACTCATGTGAGCCATTTATTTTTTGTGTACACAGTTTATTATAAATAGATCTGTATTTGTATGCATGTGCCTCTGTATGACAATATTTTCAGATTTTAAGTCACTGTGGTTAAATGAATCTTAAATATAACTTTAAATTGCAACTTTCTTATGTTGTTTTGAATTAGTGAGTTGCCCTAGGTATATGACAGAAACACATTTCATTTCTGAGATCCAGAATTTTAAAAATGTGTCTTTGATATATTAGAAACTAGAATCTAAAAACAAAATCATAGAATTTAATGTATTTTTGTTGAGAAACTTGAAAAAAATTGTCTATTTTATAATCCTTCTAGTAGTATTCTATCAGCCAGAATATAAAAAGATATTTAACTCATAGAAATGTCATGTTCTAAAGTTTTTTTTTAACATAAGAGAGATTTAAGAGATTTCATAATAATTCCAATATAGCTAATTAAGAAAGCCACAGATTAAATTACACATGTTCTTTTTTTTCTTATGTCTTGGATATACCAAACAACTTTGTATGAATACACAACTCTTTTTAACAAACACTGAATTTAAGGGAACAAGTACTCTTAAACTGGGATGGATGTCACTTCAGGATGAATATCTTTCCTAAAATTTTATACTCCGGTGTTAGTGGATCTAAAATGTGCATTCCAGTGACAAAGAGACATACCCATATTCGGATAAAATAGTATGCTCTAGATTTTAAAATATCAGATTGATTCTAAGTCACTTCAAAGTGAAGCATTTGGGTAATTACTGAAACTGGTATTCAGTTTATGATTTAACAGATTCTTCATGCAGTTCAATAAATTTAAAGTTTTTGTATATTAAAATGATCTAGCTAATAATATGCATAACGCCATGGCAAAGTTGTCTTACAGGTTCTGAATAATTATCTGTTCATAAAGCATAAAGAAAGTGAAAGCAGAACACATTTAGACCATATTTAAGAAAAGATATCTATCAGATTTTATGATCTTAATTGTCTCTTTCAGTTGTAGATTACTGGCTGAAATGTGTGAATCAATAATTTGAAAAGCTTTTTAAATAGTTGTCTGAGGTTTATTACTTTATTAATCATGTGTCTATTTTCACATATGTTTACTTGTCTGGCTGTAATGCCTTTATATAAATAGCTTTTCCCTCAGTTAAAATAGGTCAAACAGTATGATTTTTATCTACAGAGATATACTTATGATATTCATATCAATCCTTAATTATGCCACATAGAAATTGGAAAATATTGAAAATAAGATTTGATAAGAGCTATTTCAGTGGTATTTCCTGAGCACTTACAATGACCTCTTATTTTACATCTTATGTAAATATGCCTTAAGGGCCAGCCAGATAGCTCAGCGACAGACTAAAGTGCCTGCTTAGGCAGAGCACAGTGGCCGGGGTTCGATCCCTGGTGTGCCATGCCAGGCCCACCCTCAGGGGCACTGAGACAGCAACTGAGAATGGGGGTGGTGATGCAAGCCTGTATTCCCAGTACTTGGGAGGCTGAAAACAAGAGGATCACTATGAGTTCAATGTGTGTAGTGAGACCCTATAGACCCTGTACTAAATACATAAAAAATATATATAGATATGTTTTTATGTGTAACAATGGGACTTCAAAAGAAATGGGAAAGAACTGCATCTTGAAGATGTTAAAGCAAAAGAAAGGAATGGAAACTGAATAAATTGGTTTGAAATTAAAGCCTGATAAAAAAGCAGAGAGGACACATTCTGGTTTACTAAATGATTGTGAGACTAAAAGTGTCTGATTTTATTTTATATTTATTTTTAGACAAGATGTTGCTATGTAATTCAGGCTGAACTTGAAATCAATATATAGCTGAGGCTATGCTCGAATTCGCTGCACCCCGCCTGCCTTAGACTCCTGAGTGCTGAGACTACTAGCATGTGCCACCACCCTTGGCTTAACTGTCTCCTACTTTAGACTTCTCTAAGTCTGTATACACGGTCAAGTTGATAATGAGCTAGTAAATATCCCAGCAGCGTGCGTTGAATGAACAGAATGTCACGGAGTGATGCTCTTCCTATTGAATTAGTGCCGTCCATTCCAAATAGCAGAAGGGGATCAGCCACGGCAGCGGCACCTTCCCCAAATGCCACTGAAGTGCACCCTCTCGATACACTGCAGTGCAAACCACAAACATATGTAATCATGACACACTAATAGACGTTAAGAAATATTCGAGGAGATGGAAATGCCTTATTGGATCATTACACATTCCATCCATTTCTCAAATTATTACGTTACACTTCATCAATGTTGGGATCTTTTGTTATTCGGTTTGGTTTTCTTATAACAGTAAAGCTCGAAACCAAGACCTCGTTCATAATAAATAAGTTTTCTTTCACTGAGCTACATCCCCATTTCTACCACCTCACACTTCTATACAACTGAAGTGAAGATCGGTTAACTAAAAAATTAAAGAGAAGGAAGCACTCGTGTATCATCCCTTATTCATAGGATTGGAATGGAAGTGGGAGAGGGAAGGGCCACTGGCCCTTTCTGGGTTTATGATTTCTGTTATGGGCCAGTAGTGACAATTGTGCTATTAGAGGCTCTTATAGTGGAACTTCTTTGAGTGCTAGAATTTCATTTATGTTCACTTTTTAAAAATTGGAGATTAAAAGAACTGACATCCACATCTGAACTTAAAGGAATTCCAGGGTCTCTGAACTAGATGTCTCCTTTGACAACTTTGCATTGCTGTTCTACACTGTTCTCTTTTCTCCCCCACCACTCCCATTTGACAGGGTGCAAGCACAGCCTTATCTTTTCCATTGCTACAACTCTAATGCAGAGTGTAATCCCAGGCTTTTCCCCTTGTTCTCAACCATTCCGATGTTTTACTCATCCTTCAAACTTCACTACTGTTGTATTATCAGAAAAATAATTTCGTTATGTGTGTTAGTATTTGTGCATGTTCCTGCATGTATGTCCTAGTTGAGCAAGTATAAAATGATTATGGAGACTAATCACAATGTATTCTTTATAATAAAGAAAGAATCCTGAGGGAGAAAATTGTAAGGTCATGACACCAGCACCTTCTCTCCAGGGCATCATGTGTCAACTTAGTGTGTGGAAGGGAAAAGGAAGAGCCCCTCATAGCAGAGCCTCTGTGTGAGACAGAGGGAGACAGTTTCCTGTAGAAGAAGAGAACACAGTCATGGATGTGGTGCCCCATGCCCTGACCATCTCCCAGTTGGGTGAGCTCCTGTGTTGCCACCTCCTCTCAGTAGAGTCACCTGGGGCCATGGAGCCCACACATGAACTTCCAAGGACAAACCTGATCCAAACAAGAGCAGTAAAACTTGTGCATGATAGAATAATAAAACCCTAGAATTTTCAAACACTGTGCATAGTTAATAAAGGCCTATAGTTAGTATTCAATAACGAGCAACAATCTGTAAAGTCTTTTCAAAATTAAGTGCCTAGCTCAGTGAAGAAGACCTGTGCTTGCCCCCAAAATTTCTGTACACTCTGATGCTTACCTGCTGGGCGGTATCAGAGCCCACAAGAATTTCCTGTGGAGCAAAGCAAGGCGAATTGCTCATGATGCCTAATAATCTGCGACAAGATATCTATGACTAATTCCAAGAAATTAGTGATGAAGAAAATATACAATGGTGAATTTAAAATAAACATTATAAGCTTTTACATAATTATAGAATATTAAAAGTAGTAATTTAAAGTTATTGACCAATAGATTTTTTTTTTTTTTTGGCGGTTCGAACCGGGGATTGGACTCAGGCCTTTGCTCTTGCCAAATTAGTTTTATTGATAGACATACAAAATATTCTGTTTAAAATTTACTTTTGAAACTCAAATTGTTATAAAAGATACAATTACAGATATACATAATTTAAATTTAATTTTTTTAAATTCATAGTAATGTTTTGCACAATATAACTAATTAATAAAGTTTTTTTAATTATTCTCATGTACTAGAATTGAATAGGTAGCTGTATATCTGTTTAATAGTATAATACTGAAAATTCTCTGAAAGAGGTGTTTTTAAAGATGGTCATGATATGGCTATTTTTTATAAAATGTTCTACTATATTATGTAGAACTATGTTCCACCGGTAATTTAAAGTTTTTGACAGTTTAAAAGTAGTATAAAATCTAGAATGAAATTACACTGAATGCAGGAAATTTCTTCAAATTATATCAGTCATTTGGGCTGAAACTGTTCAAAAGAAAAGACATATTGCAATGAATTAAAGGGGAAAGGAAAAGAAGGAAAAAGAAAAATATATATTTAGACACAGATAGTTAAGATAGTTATACAGCTAGTTTCTCTTAATTTACTGGGAAAAAAAGGCTTGTACTAATATTGTTTGGACATGATATGCCTGTGTTTTGTGCTCTGAATAACTACTTCAAAGACAGTAATATGCAACATATTAATTATTGTAACTCTCCTACTAACCTGTGTTGTAATTCTGTTTATTATTTTTAAAATTTTTTCTCTTTAAGTAAAAAAAAAATCTCTGATTTTTTTTCTGTCCCCCAAATTATTCAGTCATTTAAATATGTAGCAACTTATTTTTATCATAGAAACTTATTTATTTGTATTATTTTGTCTCTAAATATCTACCACAATATACAACAGACAATAAAGTCTTAATTACTAAAAACTGAAGATCACCTGTTGTTCAATTTTATCTATTGAAATTTTTCTCTGTATAATGAATATAAAACTAAATTTAAACACACCTTTGAAAGGAAAGGTAATTGGTTGGAAAGTAGTAAAGTATGTGGCAATCCTACTTAAAGGTAAAATTGTGTTTCACCAAAAAATGTCTGGTTCGTCCTGTCCTCCCTCCCTCTGGTAGCAGGGATGCAGCGAGGGCCTTTGCACTGAGCTGCGTTCTAGGTCTTTCTCTATTTTTTTAATTTTTAATTTTTGTTTTGTGAAAAGATTTCGTGAATTTGGTTATTTACCCAAGGTAGACTCCAAAGTGGGCTCCTCCTGCCTCATCGGCCAGAGATCTGGGATTATAGAAGTCTATCAAAATGCCTAGATCAGGGGCAGGGAGATGGCTCAGTAGAATAAGCACTTGCCTGGCAAGCACAAGGGCCTGAGTTCAATCCCCAGTTCTGAAAAAAAAAAAGCCTAGACCTTCTCCAATATTTATAAGCCTATTTTTCTTATTAATTTTTCTTATTATTTTTCATTGGCACATAATGACTGAATAACATGATAGAATTCCAGGGACATTTGCTTAGTTGAGCACACCCTATCTGCTCATGCCCTCCATTCCTGGGGCCCTCTCTTTCCCTGCCCCTTCTCTGCTCCCTTTTTCTTTCATAATAGCCCAACTTCTACTGTCATGTCATTTTTCAGTTCGTTTGTTTTTCTGGACTCTACATATAGAAAAGACATGTGAGAGTTGCCTTTCTAATTCTGGCTAGTTTTGCTTTAAATGATGATTTATTATTATTCATCCAGTTTACTGCACATGATATGATTGCATGCTTCTTCGTGGTTAAATAATATTCCATCATGCACATGAGCTACATCTTCTTTACCCTTTAATCTGCTTATAGACGTGTAGACTAAGAATACTGCTGTGGGGAACATGAGTGTGCAGGTGTCTTGACTGTATGCTGTCTTTTATTCCTGCAGGTGTACAGCCACAAGGGGCAGAGATGGTGTTTATGTTAGTTCTAGCTTTAGCTTTTGGGGCAGCACCACACTGATCTCTACAGGCTGCACTATTAAATTAATTAGTTTATTTATTTATTTATTTTTGTGGAACTGGGGATTGAGCTCAGGACCCTGCGCTTACCAGGCAATCACTTATTCTACTGCACTATCTCCCCAGCCCCCACTATTACATTTAGACCAACAGTGTAGAAAGGTTCCTTTCCCCCACATTTTCACCAGAATATTTTTTTCTTAATAATAGGCTTGTTGGGGATGAGATAGAATGACAGTGTGCTTTCGATTTACATTCTTCTGATGACTAAAGATGTTGAACGTTTTCACACACAGGTGCTGCCTTTTATACATCTGAGAAGTGTGTGGTTGGCTCATTCATCCTTTTAGTGATTGAATCACTTTATCTTTTGGTATTGAATTGCTTGAATACTCTGTTCTATATATTAGTATTTGTCAGATGTATAGAGAGGAAATGGCATTCTTC
>NDGN011476564.1:0-12867 GCA_002564285.1 Tympanoctomys barrerae
GTTACTTTAAAAAGAAAAGATCATTGATAATATGAAAATTATTTATACAAGTGGATTCATTCTTGTAATATAACCAGGAACCATAGGAAAGAACACTATTGTCACAACTGCTTCTTCAGAAACTGTGTTTCAAATCCAATCTAGTGCAGTGTTCTGTGTTTTTAAGAAAAGTTTTGTGTTAAAAAAAAAAAAAAACACCATTCACCAATCAGATTTCATTGTCACCACCGCACCACTGGACCTTCTTTGAAAGCTATTTGGTGATACTTCTTCCTTTCCCAGTAATATGCTCCAATGTTACTTTCTCCTTAGACACAGGGACTCATGCTGTCCTGCATTTGTGTCTTGGATTTATTTATTTATTTATTTATTTATTTATTTAGGTATCGGGATTGAACTCAGAGCCTTGTGCTTACTATGCAGGCACCTGTGCCACGGAACTATTTGCTCGGGCCTGTGTCTTGAATTACAATTTGATTTTTCATAATTTGTTATCAAAAATACTTTCACTTGGTAATTTAACTCCATATTCTGATTGGATATAAAAAATGCTATTGGTTGATGATAAAAAGGTTTTCCAAAATGTTATCAGCACATGCAAATTATAGGTACACGTTTTTATGCATGCATATCCCGTTCTTTCATTATCACTCTCAGCCAAACATACTGCCCTTGCCTTCCTTTCTCCATTCTGCCATCCACTTCCTCTTCGGTGTAGTCCTTTTACTTTCATGACATTTTCACCCTAAATTTCACATATAAGTGAAGATATGTGAACTGGCTTTTTTTGATCTGTCTTTTTTATTTAATAAGATGATTTTAAATTGCATTTTCCTGCATATGAGATGATTTTATTCTTTATGACTGAATAATGTAGCATGATGTATCTATATTTTTTCTATATCCAATTAACCATTTAACAGCACTTAGGATAGCACATTCTTGGCTGTTGTGAATAGTGCCTCGGTAAACATGGCACTCAGGGATCTTGTTTAGCACTACAGGCTGAATTTGATTGCCATGGGTATATATGAAAAAATGGTCAGCCTAAATTCATATGCTCATTCTGGCTTTAGTTTTTCATGAAATTTTGTTGTGATTTCCTGATTTTTTAAAGAATAAATTCTATAGGAAAGTGCATGAGGGTGAAATGAATTAATTTGGCACTTTGACAGTTACATTTCACTTCATCTTCTTTCCCTCAGAGGTAAGGATGGTAGGTGTCATGTTTGTACTCTGTGTCTTTGTTCCCCACATCCTTCATCCTCAAGGAACCAACAAGAGGTAGATGAGCATGTCCTCATTTAATGTGAAGCAAATTGTTAAATTTGATAGAGAATATAAGAAATCTAAGCAAGTAAAATTTTGATGTAGGACATAATTATAAATAGGAATTCTTTTAATCCTGTGTACTTCCTGCACAGATTTATATACTTGTGCTTTATTACCAATTCAATTATGCTTCTGGAATGGGTTATGCTTGAATTTTAGAATACTTTGGGCTTTGTTACAAGCTTATGAGCACCTTAAGCCTTTCTCATGGGCATTATTTTGAAAAGCAATCAAATACAAACATCAGGCTGGTGGGTAAGAAGTCATTCATCTTCTCTGCTGTTTGCAAGTAGTAGTTTTCTGGAGCTTTCTGAGCGGGATGTGGGGGTACATGAAACCATTTCCTTTTAGATCTGGCACTGCTTCTTGTATCAAACTGCTCACATATCATGCCAAACACTTTTTGAGTGGTACTAGGAGATGCAAAGGATAAAATACAAATAAGTGTATTGTTTTAGTAGAACTTTATCAAGAATTTTATATCACTTAGTTATCACTTCTGTTCCAAAACAGTGTTTATGAAAGTTATCTATAATATATATTATTTTTTCTTCAGCTACTATATTAAATACTGCACAACTTCATCCATGTAGATCTCAATGGAATCTTTTATGGTTAAGGATAAATGAAAATAATCAAAATTTAAAAGACAAAACAAATAGTCTGTATAGAAAGATACTATGCATAAAAAAGTGAACTTTTAAATATTGGGGTTGATGAAGAACAAAATGAACACTCACAATTCACCTTGAAAAATAGAATATTGCCATGACTAGAAGCCCCTTTACCTATTCCAGGTTGTATTATTCCATAGTGACCAAGGAGCACTCAACATCCTGATTATGAATTGTGTCCCAAATGTTCTTTATTTCTCTATAACTTATTCATTTTATGCTTATTTAAACACAATCATTACTTATTTCATGCATGCTTAAATTGTTTACTGATTGAATTTGTAAACAAACCCTCTTTGATGTCTATTTGCAGCCAGTTTCAGAATGCAGAGTGGATGTCAAAATCTGAAGGCATGCAGATTATATGGTGTAGTATAGGTTGAATGTGATTCATCCATATGCTTGGATCTAAAAATGTTTATATTTGGGGAAATTTGCATATGTATTGTGAGATATCTTGATGAAAACCAATTCTGCAAAGGAAATTCATTTATGCATCAGATATTCCTGTACTCATAGTCAGAAGATACTTTTATGCGATGTTTTAAAAGTTTTGTGCATCAGTTGGTGGGAGTGCAGACTGGTGCAACCACTCTGGAAATCAGATGGAGTTTCCTTTGATCACTAGGATTGGCAGTCCTATTCAAGCCAGCTATTTCCCTCCTGGGTATTTTTTCCAGAATAACTGCAAACTTCATACCACAGCTGTATATATGCACCTAGGTTTATAGCAGTACAATTTTTCATGGCTAAATCCTGGAAACAACCCAGATGCCCATCAACTGAGGAATGGATAAAGAAAGGATGGTATTTTTACACAATGGAGAACTATTCAGATATATAATAGGCTATTTGTTGGTAAATAGATGCAGAGAGGGAGTAGGGGAAAGATGTTTATCTATATACATAAACAGGATGGTTTGAACGACTTTATCGTGCTTCCTGTTGGTCAGTGGAAAGGAGCAGTTAATACTTTAATTTGTTTTGTCTCATTTTTTCAATTGTTTTTACTCTTTCTCTTCTAAAATTCTTACATATTTCTTTCTTCTTCCAGTTTTGCATGCATATATCTGGTAATATGAATAACTGCTTGAAAGACAACACTATATGTTATAATGAATACTGTGATATTCAACATTCCTTTGTTAAGTGAAATTTTGTGTCACTTGTAAATTTTTGTTTTAAATCTAATTTGTGATCTTTTTTAAATAAAAATAAATGTTTCATGCATGTGATTGTTTTATGGTGTGGAATTTTCCATGTGTGATATCATGTTGGCAGTGAAAAGATTGAAAATTTGGAGGATATTTGATTTTTGGAAAAGGATAGTTGACTTGTACTTATAAATAACCTACAAATATCTACTGTGTAATTGAATTGTTTCTAGCTTATTTATAATATCAAATATAATGCAAATGCTAGGTCAATTGATGTTGTGTGTTGTTTAGAAAGTAACACAAGATAAAAGTCTTTTTTCCATACATGCATACAATGTTTTTTGGTCTTATTCATTCACTCCTATAACGATCCCTCTTAGTTATGTTCCCCCTTCTTATTCTATTCATCTTGTCTAGTGATAATATGTCTTTATAGGCCAACCATGTTCACTGGAAGAAATATAACCTCTTTAACAAATGCTGCTTGAAAAACTGGTTCTCTATATGCCAAAAACTAAAACTAGACCTGGATCTGTCACCACGCACTAAACTAAAGCAAAAATGGATTAAAGAGCTAAACATTAAATCATAAACTGTAAATCTACTGGAAGAGAATGTAGGTGGAATTCTTGAATACATAGGGGTAGATGAACATTTCATGAAAAAAGTCAAACAGCATGGGAAATACTCAAAGTAATTAAGAACTGGGTTCTCCTCTTATAGAGAAGTTTCTGCTCATCAAAAGAAATTACTAACAGGGTGAAAAGACAATCCACACATTCGGAAAAATATCTTAACTCATAAGCACTCAGATAATGGTCTTTTATGTAGAATATATAAAGAACTAAAAAAATTAGGGCTCCAAACTTTAAAAGCACAATCCAAAAATGGGCACCTAAGATGAATACATATGTCCCATAGGAAGAAGTACAAGAAGGAAATAAATATATGAAAAAAGCTCCACATTACTAGGCATTTGAGAAATGTAAATTAAATCAACATTGTGATACTATCTCACCCCAGAAAGAATGACTATCATAAAGAAAACAACAAATGCTGTAGAGGCTGCAGGAAAAAAGGAACCCTTCTCCACTGTTGGTTAGAATGTAGACTGGTGCAACCACTATGGAAATCAGTGTGGAGACTCTTCAAAAAACTGGGAGTGGAAATCCCATTCAATTCAGCTATACCCTTCTGGAAAATTTCCCCCAAAGAAGTGAAAACATCATATCATAGTGATATATTGACACCCATGTTTATAGCAGCCCAATTTGTGACACTCAAATCTTGAAAATAACCAAAATGTCCCTCATCTGAGGAATGGATGAAAAACATGCTGTTTTTATAGAATGGAACATCAGTTAGTGGTAAATAAAAATAATATCTAAGACTTTAAGGTAAGTTTATGCAACTTGAGGCTATACTCATAAATGAAATAAACCAGACCCACATGTGTAAATATTGTATCCTCTCCCTAGTGACAGTACTCAAAAGAAGAAATAACAACTGAAAGACATAACAGACACAGTTAAATGGAAGGAAACAGAATTTAAGGATTAAACAAAGAAGAAAGACGAAGGAGAAAAGTTAGGAAATAAGGTAGGGGCAAAACCATACATGTATATATACAAGTTGAATATTACATAAGTCATAAAATTTCTATCAGGTTTTTGAAAATAGCAGTTAATGGGTACAATTCTCACCCTGATTAATGCTCTATGTTGATATCTGTGAACTAAGCAACTACATCAAGGACAGCAGTGTGTAATACTAAAACCATATTTGAAATACCTGTCATCTTAGTCTTCTAAATGTGTAACATTTCTAACATCATATCAATTATTACTGTACTCTCTTAAAGTATATTTTTAGAAAAAAAGGTAATAAAAGAAAATGAGAATCAAAACCAAAAATTTATGATTTCTTGAAAGCTTGTGGTAATATTCAATCATACGTCCCATCTTGATTAACTATCTGTTAATCTGAGCTACATATTTGATGATAAAAATAGATAATGTATCAATCACTGTTAATGAGCTATTCTTATTTTGAAAATCCGTAAAGTATGTATAGTTACATGTTACCCTGTTTTTGTCTTTGCTTCTATTTTTCTTCTTTTAGATTTTAATCTTAGAAATAAAAGGAAATTATAATTTAAAATAGTTTAAAAAATGAAGAATCCCTTCTTGGAAATAACAAATGAATATTCACATAGCTTAATAATTTTTGCTATAATTTTACCATATAATTTTGTAAATCACTAGGTAATTTGTAGTTAAATTTTATATCAAATTCCACTTAAACTGTCATAATAATAAATCATTGTTTATCAGCAAAAAAAAGAAATGGAAAAAAGAGAAAGATATCAGTATGAAATGATTATTTTATTATCATTTTAATAATGATGTTAACCATGTTGTCTTTCATTTATTGGCTTTTAAAGATATTATCCCCTTAAGATTTTTCAGAAATAAAATTCTACTGTTTTTTGGTTTATTTTGGCCATTATAATTTTTGTGTTTTGATGTGTTAATTCTCTAGAATGATATTTTCCAATTAGAATTTCCACTCTAAAAATTATATTCACCAAATCTCATACATTTATTTTGTGTTAGCACTGTAATTATTTTATTTAAAGATTATTAGTTTGGTATTTTTGTATTTTCATCATTTTTTCTTTAATGTGATAAAAGCTGTTTTGTCATTTGTGATGTTTGAAATGTGTACTTGTGCATCCTAGGTATTTCATTATATTTCAATTATATTTATTTTAATCATAAAATATTTCTTATGTGATACTCTTTGATATTTGCCAAGGTAGGTGTTATGATTTCCTTATTTTTATTTTTTAAAAAGTGTGCATGAAAGGAACAGATGGTCTTGAATTATTAAATATTTCATATAGTCGTATAGAAATTTCTGAAAAAAATCTATTTTACTGAGTTTCTTCATTATTTGGTATTCAATTACTGCAAGCCATTTATTAGAATTGTCCTTTGATGATGATATTTTCCATCTTGAAACTATGAAGTAAGGAACATTTCATATTAGAATTGCTATGTATACTTGATAATTTGAACTTGATAACTTAAACTCATAGCAATTCTCTTTGTCTTCAGTAGTACTTAATATCTACATTTTAAATACAAATGTACCTCCCCCATTGTAACCATTACTTGATATAATCAATGTTCATCTTAATTTACATAAATTCTATTTTTCCCCCTTATAGACTTTTTTCACTACTTGATTTTTTTCCTTTTTCCTGAAACCTATCATTTTTACGTCTTTATAAATATTTTGCAATTATCTAAATATATCTGAAGTTTTTCCAAGAAAGATATTTTGGTAGTTGGATGATATATAACTCACCATTAATTTTTTCTAGTACGAAGACACCATATTATTTTTTCATAGTCTAATTTTGCTTCTTTTAAATAAGCTGTTTGACTAAATGTCATTTTGTGATAATGAACTCCATCTCTCTGATTTATTGTAACATTTTCCTCTATTATTTGTGTTCTGTAGTCTTATAATAATGTGTCCAAGTGATGATTTCTTTCTATTAATCTTACTACAAATTTTGTTCTTACTGGATCTATCAATAAATGTGTATATGAGGGAAGGGTATTTTTCTTTTTTCTTATTTTGCATTTTTCTTTTTCTTTTCAATTTTGAATCATTCTAATTAACCTCCCATTTCTATTACTATTGAACCTTACTTGCATTTTTCATGAATTCATCTTTTATAATATATAATTATGCATTTTTTCACATCTGTGTCTTTCTACCTGACTCATTTTTAACTTTTTTATTTTATAAAATAAACAAAATCTCACAGCATAATAATAAAAACATAATAGTATACTATGCATCATAATCTTAAAAAGTATTACACACAGTACAATACATAAAATGAATCTTAGGAAGATGTAATCTTTTGTTTAAATTTGTGTAATTAGCGCTTAGAATTTTTTGTATAGTTGTATATTTCATCTTAAGATGGTTTTTCAAATTATTTTCTACTATTCAAAAAAGTTTTATACCTTCCTATGTCATTACCCTAGATTGAATACTTATATTCCTTTATTATTTTGAAAATATCTATTTTATATCTTTATTAGCATCAGAGGGAATCATTCTTGCACTTTTTTCCTGTTCTCACTCATATTGACTTGTTTCTACAAGTGCTTCATAATATTTATTGATATATATATTTTAATAATATTCAAATAATATTATTAGATATGTATTATATGAAACAGTTTTAAATATATTCTTCTAAGGAAACCCAGAAGGACCCTTTCTGTATCCCTCAGACAAGTTTTCTTTCCACAATAAATATATTCTGCTTTTAAAAAAATAAAGTAAATAAAATAATATTCTTGCAGCCCACAAAACTTCTTGGAAATTATTTTTACTTAAGTATTTAAATTTAATCCTCATCTTGTATCATAAGAGGTAAATTATGAATTCTAAATTAACTAATTTAAGAGGCAATATTTCTTATACATTGTCAAGGGGCCTGTATGATTTTCTATTCCAAGTAAAATGTCTTAATTTCTATACCACCTTTCTTTCAGATTATCGATATTTTCTCTTCACCTGTGAGTCATACTTCAATGAGAATTGCTTTTAGGTTTTCAATTTTATGTGTTAGTTTTGAGTTGGATACATTTTTAATCTTTAATTTGTCACTTACTGGAACTGAAATTTTGAAAGATCGATTGTGTGGCTACTTTTGACATAGACAAGATGTTGCATCTTTATTTTTCCTGCATTACAATTTGAACTGAATTTTTTTTTCAGTACCAGGATTGAGCTCAGGACCCTGTGCTTGCCAGGAAGCACTTATTCTACTGAGGTATCTTCCCAGGCCCTATGGGAATAATATAATAAAAGATGATTTTTTTATTTAACATTATCCAGAACACAGTGCCTGGACCCTCAGAATATCTACAGGGATAATATTTCAGAATCAGGATAATGTTTTTATTATTTTTTAGTAAGTGTCTATAGGGACTAAAGTGTCTCAATTTCTATATGGGACTCATAGTGATTTGTCTGTGTTCAGCCCCCTAAAGAGCTAGGATTACAAGCATGCACCACCCTGCCATCTCAGTAGAAATTATTTACTTGATTGATTTCTGGTAGGTCTAGGGTATAGATTACTAAAATGATGACAAGCTAAAGGAAACTAAAAGACGCAAGCTTCAACATGTTAGATTACTAAAATCATTAATACAGGACAGAATGCTTTTCGATGTCTTAGATTTTGAAATCATGAACTCATTTTATTATAATTCATTATTTTGTAACCACTCTAAAACTAAACTCCTCAGGTGTCTAGAAGAATAAACAAACAACTTGGTTAAATTGGAACATCAATAAACATGACACCAGAGCAAGCCAAATAGCTCAGTGGATTAAGAAGCCAGCAAGCAGGTGCAGGAGCTGGGAGTTCAATGCCTGGTTTTGCCGCACTGGCCCTGCCCTAGGGTACACTGAGACAGTAATTGAGACTGGGCCTGCTGGCATGCACCTGTAATCCAAGCTCTTGGGAGACTGTAAACAGGTGGATCACTGTGAGTCTGATCTAGTAGTGAGACCCTGAACACCAATACTCTGTAGATTCTTCCCTAAAATATAAATAAATAAATAAACATCACTCTAGTAACTTATAAAACTCCATTTATAAGTTACTTTGTAAACTCAGTGCTGTTTCATGGAGTCAGTTTCAACAGATGGAGGTTTTTTTCTAAACAATAAACAAAGCATTCCATTTGGGTCTTCTCTCACTAGACTTATGTCATTTTAAATTGTCTCCAATTTGAATTGGATTCTCTTTATATTAATTTATTTTTTAATCTAAAAAACTGCTGGACTGCAGCAATTTCCTGTTCTGCTGATCTGTATTCAGAATGCGAAGTGATGAGAGATCTTACTAATCACTTTTAGAGCAAATTTATAAAATGACTTCTTCACTCTAAATTTGGGTTGGGGGAATGTATTTTTGATGTTGCTGTGTCATATTTTGGACATTTTTTGAGGGATTAAAATTTTATCTTATTTTATTTTCTTTTGAGAAGTTTATTCTTAAGAGAACATTGATAATACTAATATATAAATTTATTTACCTCTTTGTCTCTTTATAGAGTAAATCAGAATAAAATGCAAAGAAGCCCATCAAAATGCAATGACAATGACCAAGACTGAAAGAATTATAGGAAGCTGAATAAGGTAAATAAAAACAGATTTGTTCAGATGAATTTCCTTCTTTTTCATCTTGAGATTGTTATTTAAGAAAAAATGCTCATGTAAATAAATTTCATTTTATATTCACAAATATATCTAAGAATCATACTGATGATAAAATAAACTACAGTAATAATACAGATGTTTGAATAATTATATAGAAGTCTGAAAATATTATATAATGAGAAATTCCTCAATTTTTAGGGATTATGAGTGAATAATAATGAATTGAAAGAAAAAAAATTCCATCTGTTGAAGCTGACTCCATGAAACAGCACTGAGTTTACAAAGTAACTTATAAATGGAGTTTTATAAGTTACGAGAGTGAAACAAGATTGCAGAATATAAAGCAAAATTTTAAAATGAGATCTTCGCTCCCAATATAAACATTTTCTGAATGAATTTCTAATATATAGATGCCTTTGCTGATTTTTCTCTGCGTCATAGGCTTCTTAGCCTGACGTGAAATTCACATTAACAACTGCTTACTTTGGTACTCCAGCAAAGACACTAATACCATTTTATATTAAAATTTTCATTTCTTTTGTGATAATTGTATTTCACATTGTGATGGATTCTTAAAGAATGTTATCATGGATTTTTAAGTTACTGTTTTGAATAGAACTGAATTACCAGGCCACTGAGATAGCTCAGTGGACTAATGGCCTGCCTAGGTAAGCTCAGGGACTGGGGTTCAATCCCCAGCACCACATGCCACCCAGGTCCAACCCTGACACACTGAGCCGGCTATGGACATTGGCTGTGGTGGCTCATGACTGTAATTCCAGTGCTGGGGAGGCTGAAAACAGGAGAATCACTATGAGTGAACTGTGGAGTGAGACCATGTACCAAATCCATACATAAAATCAAAATTAAATTATAAATAAATAAAAAGTAAAGAAGAACTGAATTACCATGCTTGCACTGTTTGGTATTATGTTTATTTGTACAAAAATTTATATAATTTTCAATAATTTAATTGCATGATATTTGCCTTTTTAAAATCATTTTGTAGTCATTGTCTATTCAATCTCTAAGTCTATAATATAAGAAAGACTATAATTTGTAAAAAATGGACTTAGAAGTCATTGTTTGAATCTTCATATATTAAAAATAAGGTAACTTAATGCTTTGCTCATGGGTAGAAAGAGTATATGACCATGTTAGTTTTATTTTGGGCTTGGATAAATGGAGGTTTGAAGAATTTATCAAAGACAAATTTACAATCCAGACAACACCAAATCTTCCTTCTTCAAGGTCTTATATTTGTTTCAGTTTGTCATTCTGACTATGTCTATTTTATTTTTAAAATTCTTGATTAATCTTTGAAAGTTAATATGATTTTTAATGATATTCTTTTGGTGTATCTCTATATTTCATCTGTTAAGTATAAAAATGAATCCCCCCCCACTTTTATAAAATCTTTTCTAACTTCAACCTTGGTTTGAATATGTTACAAAACAAAGGACTGGGAATATTTGGACTGAAAAAAACATACTAGGTCCTGACCCAAAGCTCTAACTGACCTTTATAAGTGAACAGGAAATTTCTTGCAGTATTTTTTTTTTGAAAAGAAGCAAATTACTTTCACAGAGTATGCCATCAAAATTGCACATGGGAATTTAAACATGTGTCAGAAACTAGCCCTTGTTTTTGTTTTGAGTTTTTAAATACAAAGTTTAGCCTTAAATATGTTGGCGTTTAAAGTCAATTTGAGCATTAATTAAATATTAGCAAAATATCTTCAGAATAATTTACTTAAGACATTTTAATAATAATCCGAAGTGAATTGTCATAATTTTTATAATTTGGAATTTCAATACCAGAGTTATACTCAAACTGAAACAAAAAAAATGATTTATATTCAGAACTATACCTCAATAATAAGTGTGAAGAAAATCAATATTTTTAAAAATTCACCTCTCATGTATGGAGAAATATATCATGCAACTCAGAATAATAATTAAAATGAGAAATAATAAATTTTGGGTATGAAAGTACAGGACAAAAAATAAGGTCATTCATAAAATGTTTGACCAAATAATTTGAGTTAGCTAGTATTTCTGTTGGCCTCGGTATTTTTCCTAGATCTAATTTCTTCAGTGTCCAAAGCTCTGGCTGTCATGGCTTCCTCCATATCTAGTATCGTTTTTGTCCATTTATTTAAAAAGTTGGATGAGTCCTCAGGTGTACCCAATCAGTCTCATGGATGGGGAAGCCCCACCTATCTTCACTCTACAATGGCAGCCCCATCTCCTGAAAGCAACAAGGGTCAGTCATTCATTTTCATCCTAAGAAGTTGCTTCTTATTTGTTCTTCTGAAAAACAGAGTTTAAACTTTATGGATAACAGCTGCAGTTTTATGTTTAATATTATTGCTGTGATTACCTTTGCGAAAACATTTCTTAAATTCATGACTTCTAATAATCCCAAAATGCAGAGATGGAAAGCTCAAAATTACAAAGTGAATTGCTGCAATCATCAGCATACAGAGACACAATTTCTGTCCCTGGCTTTTTAGACTTAAGGATTTTCCCTTTGGAGGAGGCAGTGCTACATTATACAGCAGTCATTAATTTAAAGAGAATAGTTGACATCAGAAATAGTATCCCCTCACCTTCAAAAGATTAATTGATAATTTTATTAAGCCAACAGTTTCATTATAGCATAGTGTTGGTATTCATAATCTTATCTTTTGACTACTGGAACATTTGCTTTATAATAAGAATCTGTGGTCTGATGTGATCTATGTTAACAACTACTCAATAAAGTTATCATTCAGTACTTGGATAATGGTACTGACCAAAGCCTAGCTGTGAGAGAAGGTGACACTCTACTCAAAGATTCCTGTGGATATAAAATTTAGGATGCCACTGAGTTACAGGATGTTACAGAACAGGTTCTCGTATGTCCTGATTCCTCACTGAACTTGAATAGCTGGGGCCACAATGTTGGCTATCCTTGTAGCCCTTCTTTTTCTCTAATCTTTTGGTCTGCAAACTTAAGTTGTTAACCCTCCAAAGAAAAGCTTAATATTATTACCCTACAACATAGGCAGTTGAATTTAATATCACTATCAGTATTAATATCAAACACATTCGTCATAATATGGAACAGGTAATTTCCATCATTGATATGCTAAATCTTAAATACATATAGAATGTGAAAAAAATATTAAAAAACTAGTAAAATGCTCAAGTCAACAACTTCTGACATTGCCAGTTCTGTGGTAACACACTACTATTATGGACTACTGGATTATTTTGAATTATTTTGCTGAATTCATGCACCTACAATATTTGAAGGCAATGGAATGCCCATCGCTGACTAAAGTAAACAAAAACGAGGATATATATGAATGACCATTTCGTAGTGAAAAAAAATATTATATATATATATATATATATATATATATATATATATATAGCTACTTTCTCTTAATTCAATGA
>NDGN011476576.1:0-14191 GCA_002564285.1 Tympanoctomys barrerae
GGCTCAGTGGAATAAGCGCTTCCCTGGCAAGCACAAGGGCTTGAGTTCAATCCCTGGTTCCGCAAAAGAAAGAAAGTGGCAGGAACGATGGGATAAATGTGCTCAAAGTAAAGGGAAGTTTTTGAGGAGTTTCATAGAAATGTGTTTCCTGTAATAACAATTTTAGATTTAAGCATCTACTGTATTTTTGGACCATATCTCATATCTATTTTATTTTTCATAACAATTTGAAAAACCATTTTTGACAAATGCCCTTCACCTAGTGGTCTACAATGATGAAACCCTGTATACATAAGCAATTTAAGGTTTACAGTAGTAAGCATGTTCAGCAGAGCCTGCAGTGTTCAGATATTCATATAAGGAGAAGGGCTCGTGGTTTATCTCATCCTCTTCCTTTGACAGGTGGATGCTTGTGGCTGTAGTATTCTAGTTAGAGATGTTTTAGCCTAGTCCAGCTAAGGGTTAGATAGACTGAAAGAATTCTAGAATTCCTCTTCTTTGGACTTTAAAAAAATATGCATGTGATCTAGTTTGAGGAAAGATAATGCTAGAAAGCATTCAGTAAGTAATACTATAATGTATGAAATTTTTTCTACTGCATTTACTGGCTCCTTCAGTGGTCTTGAGTCTGATACCATGTCTATATTATATTAGCACATATGTACAAGTCATGTAGCTAAATCTTTCTCATCATATCCCTCAGCATCGTGTCTCCTCAAGACTACTGATAATGTGATGTCTGAAACTACTCCACAAATACTCTTTTTCTAAGCATGTAGAAAGAAAAGGTACCTTGGTTCTATGTTTTGTTCCAGTTTTTCATTGTGGATCATGGTCATACCCTTGCCTTCCGAGTTCTGTGGAGTACTAGCTCCATGTAGTGCCAATACATACTAATAAGTGCTCGTGTAGAGCACCTGTCCAGACCAGAAAAGTCTCTGAATTCATCCAAATGCTCAGAAATCTTGCTGTAATAGTGGCATATCAAATCATTAGTGGAGTAATCACTGACTGTTGAGTCATCTTCAAATAATGATAGCCTCTATGTGCTTTGAAAAAAATGGTTCACTGAAAGCGCCCCCCCCTTAAACTGCCCATTTCATTAAGAAACTAAAGGTGCAACTAACTCACTGATGGTTTTAGCAACTCTCTTCATCCTGAAGGTGAATTTGAGCTGTCCCATTTCTTCTCAGATTTAGTCAACCTTAAACTAATTACTAACATTTACAAGAAGGCTGGGAAACTTTAGTGGGCATCTGTCAATATATATCAGAAGAAGAGCAACGTTTATATTAGGTTGCATGATATAAAGATACTCCATATATAGTTCTTACTGCTGAAGATTAGCATGTATATTATTAAGTTCTCAAAATTCTCCCTTAACTTCTACACATTCAATAATGTAGAACCCTTCTATTATTATCTTCAGTTATTATTGTTACAAATACACTTATATTCAATATATAACTGTGTGTTCCATCCTTTTTTTTTTTAGAATGATAAACACCTTTATTCCATGAGTTAAACCGACAGGGAAGGTTTATTTGCCTTTCTGGGCCTTGATTTTCCTCAGACAACTCCAGCTCTTTGCCCTGTAGCATATAGCCATCTGCTTGGTCATACTGGCCTGGTCTTGATGCAATTCAGGCAAGAAGCTTGTCCTGCTGGAACTGTTCTTCCAGAAGACTGAGTTTGGCATTCTTTTTCCTTTCATCATACTTCTTTTGAATTTTCTTTGAATTTTTTTTTGTTTTTTGTTTTTTTGTTTAAAATCTCCTCCCTGGGGCTGGGGACATGGCTCAGTGGAATAATCTCTTTCCTGAGTTCAATCCCTGGTTCCACCAAAAAGAAGAAAAAAAAAAAAGGCATTTATAAGTCTGAGTCATCAACTACAGAATATGGCAAGTTTGCAAAAGGCCTCTGGATCATTTGCTTTCTGTTCTTATAGCCTCATAATCACAAAAAGCTCCCACCTGTTTAAAAACAACCAGCTGAATCAGTGTAATGGAGCTGTGAATTTGAAAGCCAATGTTTAAAATGACTCCTCAGGAGTCAGCTTGGCCTCTTTTCTTCAGCCCAGCGGCAGTGCGTAGTGTTATTCGTGCCACTGTCAGTACGCCATGCTGTCAATGAGCACAATGTAGTTCTTCACCAGGGTCATGGTGCGGACCAGCTCATTGCTGGATGTGTGGTAAAAGGCATCAATGATCCTCATTTTTTTGAGTACAATACTCAGCACCCGAGGAGAAGCTTCCCATGTCTAGCCGCAGGGTTTCCTACCTCTTGTTGCCTCCTGGAACTCGGATTGTGTGTATGCGGTGGGCGCCAATCTTAGTGTTGGCAGCAGAGTGCCCCAACTCATACTTCTGCTTCTTACGGTGGGGCTTTCTTTTGCCCTTGGTCTTGTGGCGCTTGTGCCAGTTGTCCCGAGAGATGCTCACTGGTTGGTGCCGGCTGGAAAAAGCTCCATCATACTTTATCAATTAACTTTCAGTGTTATATATTCTTTATTTAGTTATCTATGAAGTAAGACTAGAGAAAGTAAAACCCAAACTCAATGTCTAAAATTGCCTTCTAATTCTAACATTATCATGACTTTGAGTAGATTCAAGAAAGGTAGAATTAGGTTATACTTTTTGAACAAAGAAATGGAGCAAGATCAGCATATGTGACCAACGAAGTTTTCTGATTTGTAACTGTTGTGTAATTCTCAGATAGTAAATATGGAATTTAATCAAATGGCTTTACCAGCTCTACCAATGAGTCTAACAAAGTAGCATTTCAATTATTTTGTCTTTTTTTTTTCCTTTCAGTACTAGGGATTGAATTTGGGCTGTGCTTGCCAGGCAGGTGCTTACGTTGCTGAGCTATATCCCTTGCCGCCGTCCATCTTGCAGTGTGAATTCTGTTAACTAATACGATTTTTTACTATCTATTACCTCTCTACCTACCTACCTGTCATTTATCCATTTTAAACATTGGTTTTCAAATCCACAGCATCATTACACTGATTCAGCTGGTTGTTTTTAAACAGGTGGGAGCATTTTGTGATTATGAGGCTATAAGAACAGAAAGCAAATGATCCAGAGGCCTTTTGCAAACTTACCATATTCTGTAGTTGATGACTCAGACTTATAAATGCCATTTTTCCTTCACAGAAACTATACAGTAATTTGAAAAATAGTAGGTAGAAGTTTGATGGCAGCATTATAATTAGAAAACAATTACACATATCTAACATTCATATTTTTGTGTATTAGCCACATGTTATGTGAGTTCATATACATAAACATGTAATTGCTGATGTAATAATTGGTGCTGATGGGTTTGGTAGTACATACTTCTGAATTTTATATTTGGCTTTGTAATATGTTATTATCATTTACTCTGATCACTGCCATTCTTCAGTTTATTTGTAATCCATTTGTATCCCTATGGTCATTGTTGACAGAAGAGTTTGTAACCTAAAAAATTTTTTTTCTTGGAAGAGGTTAAAAGTTATCACTTAAATTTCCATAATTAATTATTCTGTCACAGATAGCTGGCCTCCTTATAAATTATTTATTGGTATAAATACTGACATACTAATGTCCCTTTCCGAAGAAACAATTTGTAAGCGTACTATTTACTTTTTGGTTTATATGGCAGTCCCCAAGAGGAAATTGTTAAGTGTTGCCAATTCTCTTTTCTTTTAGTACCTGTCTTCCAGAACATAAATAGATATTTTATTTCCACAATAGGAACAGTTTGTGATACTTTACCGGTTTTGTCTGCTTTATGAATCCTAACTAGTTTTTAAGATATAAGTGAATCCTTGGCTGTTAAGAAAAACAAAAACAAAAAACCTATAGCCCCAAATGGCCACCTAAGGCTTAGTTCCACACTATCCAATGCATTTTGCAGATTCCTTAAAGAAAGGAGGCCAGTTCATCAATTAAATTATACTAAATAACAAATGGTAAATCCTATTCCTCTAATTTTGGGGATCATTGTCATTTACTATTCTAAGAGGCCTGTCCATTCCATCTGTAGTTGAAGTAGTTTTTTTTTTTTTTGTTTTTTGAAGAGAGTATGTACATGTTATAAATATTTCAGCTGAAGGTAACATTAAAGGATCTTTTTATAAAGTTTAGTGAAAAGGTACAAGTCCTGCTTCTGGCCCATGCCAGTGTCACGTTCTGTTTATGGGCTGAGCTGTCTTGCTCATCACAGGTTTGAAGGTGGGAGCTGGGGACAATGGAAGATGTCTTTTCATCTGAGGATGGAGTGACAGGCCCATGATCCCCTTTGTCTGCTGTCTTACCCTCAGCTTTCTATTCTCTCCTGCAATGAGATTTAAATTTATTTAAAATATTTGACCTTGTCAAGCAGTTTGTACTTTACCTGTCAAGAGCTGTGAATCCAGCATTAAACCATGGCATTTAAACTTCTGGGAGCCATGGGAATTTCTAAATCATCATAAAAGAGGGACTTGGCCACTTTGATAGGCATGGGGTTTCCTTTAGTTAAAGACAGGCATGTTAGGGTTCTCTTAGCTATGCTCTTCTTTGTTGATGATTTTTTTAATCATTAAAATGTTTTCCACAGACCATTCTAATATATCCACTTATAAAATCAAGATGTTATTCCCAATCCAGGGAAATACACCACCAAGTATATAACTTACTTAGTGGGCCAGAACTTTCGCTGGCATGGGGAATTAAGATGCCTATGGAGATGGGAAGAAGGAACAGCAGGAAATGGGAAGCCAAATAGTTTCATGTTGACATTACTGGGGCAGGGGAGATGGCTCAGTGGAATAAGCGCTTCCCTGACAAGGGCAAGGGCCTGAGGTCTATCCCCAGTTGGGGGGGGGGGAAGAAAGAAAAATATCTGTCCTCTTTTAAGTGAGTCTTTTCTTTCTTTTCTCTCCTATCAACAGTCTCCTCTTTGTCTGGATCTGTCACTCTCCTGCAGTCACTCTTATCTCTTTATCTCCCCTTCCTCCTGAACTGTTTTCCAAAACGTCTTCACACACATGAGCCTGATTGGCTGGCTACCTTCTCTGCTTCCTGCTGGGGATAGCTATGTCCTCATCCATTCCCCGCCCCCACACCCATTGTGGGTTTCTCAGTGGCGCCCTCTGCTGGGCTCTTGTTCCCACTTAGCAATCCTTTACTTAAACCTCCCTTGGCCTCTCATCCTGTTCCCTGTGGTGGCTGGGGCAGCTCTATACAACTTTCCTGCCCATTTTCAATTCCATCTCACCAGCCCCTTTCTCTGCAGAAGGCCTTACCTCCTACTTTCCTGAGAAAACAGATGGCCTCAGACAAGCGAGCTCTCAGTTTCCTCTTCCTCCTCCTAGCTCTTTGGCATCTGTTCCCTTCCCTGCCCACTGAGCTCTTCCGGAGTAGCCCTGCAGGCTGCCTACCTACCCTTGCCTCTGACTTCAGCTCTCCTTGGGGCCTGAATTCTTCTCCACACTGAGTCAACTGAAGCTTTTTCTCCCTTGCTTGTGGAAGATCTCCCCACACAATCTATATTAAAAAGAGGGAGCTATTTATAGACATGTGTCTGCCTCCAGACTACTTCCTGTCTCTCCTTTCTCATTACCAGACTTCTTGGTTGAATAGTGTGAGCATGCTGCCTCCACATAAACCTATCTGATTTCACTGGGCTTCCACTCACGACCATCACCCCTACTGCAGTGAGGTGGTCCTGTGTCTACTGGCTTCCTGTTAAAACCCATTTTTTACTTCTCTGTGATGTGATCCATGTTAACTGTCCAATTCTTTTTGAATTTTACCTTCAACTGAGTTTCAAGCTGATAATCTTTAGTCTGTGCTTTGTTTGGAACTGGGTAGTTGGCCAGCATGTTGAGGGGTAGCAGGTATATCACAGAACCTATGTGACCTCAGGACCTCACCTGCAGATGGGATGTGCATGTAGAGTTGTAGAGTAAGCTAAATTCACTGATGCAGTGCCTCTCTTTCACTCATACCGTTTGTGTTAGTTTTTGTTATCACTAGCTGCTCCAGCCCATAGCCACTTACTAAGGGTGAGATTGGGTAGGGAGCTCCCTACTCTTTATAGTCTACTGTTTAGAAAGCCAGTGAAAGAGTCTCATCTGAGGTTTTGGGCTACAAGACATGAATTTAAAACCAGAAAATTCCCAAGCCCAAGTTAAAATGAGACATAGAGGCAAATGCCAATATCTAGGGCAGAGCTGGATCACAGTGGGAGAAATTTGGGAACAATGGAAAGAATCTAGAAATGTGCCATGAATATTAATGGCTGATGATAGTACTAAAGATAGCTGTTTAGGTAGAAATTAATATGCAGTCAGACAGGGACTGAGTCTTCAAGGAAGGCACACACACACACACACACACACACACACACCCCAGAATTGTTGGCTGCACACAAATCTGAAGGGAGCTTGGCCTCAGGATGGAGATACAATAGCTAGGTCTATAGGCCTTCTTATAGAGAATCTGCAGCTTGAGATCATCCTGTAATTGGCATAATTTGTCCTCCAGGCATCAGACACGTAAGTGGGTGACCAGAACACCTGGACCCGTACTCCCCACCCTTTCAAAGGATTCCTTTGATCTTTCCCTGCACCCTTGCTACAGGACTCATTTCCTTATTGGATTGATGTTAGTTAAGTGACTGTACTTGGAATCCTATAGATTGATTGTGGTCTGACCCACATTGCATCCACATTGAGACTTTGCTGTATGAATTACCCTTGACAGTGGCAGTCATGGACAGTACTGCAAGTTGGGTGAGGTGAGAGAAGGAATGGGGGCAGCCAGCACAGGAACCATGATGTCCAGTGTAGTGCTAGGAACTACTTTGGTGCTCTTCTCTGCTGCTCCTGCAGGGTGTCTGCTCAGACAAGATACTCTGCAGCTCACCGCCACATGTATCTGGAAATGAGGCAATGGCTAGGGCTCCCCACGCCAACTCTTCCAGCAGTAGTTCTTGCCAGTGAGCCTGTGGGAGCGTGGTACTGCCAGAGCAAAACAGTCTCTTTCTGGGCCTCATTTGCCACCTGCTCCAGGAGCACAGTGACAGTGACAGCGCAGGATGGCTCAAGATGCTTTGCGTGTCCCATAGGCTGGCAGGGGAGACACAGCAAGAACTGTGTCGGTGTCTGTCTTCAGTTATAGCACTGATGTGAACCCAGAGGTGGCTGGCTGTCCTCTCTGGTCTCAGAGACTCCTTGGTCTCATGTTCTTGAGCATAGTGGTCCTGATCCCACTCTGCTTTCCAACACCCATCCTCATAGTGGAAGACAGGTCAGAATTACCCTGCTGAGCCTCACTGGGCTTTTGAGGCAGTTACTTGTTAAGGCAGCACAGGGCAAAGTCTCTGTATCCTAGGGACTGAAATGTCTTGCAAATATCTGGGCAGGGTTTTCCGGCCCCTGGAGCAGTCCAGACACAGACATGGCTCACTTTTCACAGTGGCTCCTGGATACAGTGCATGGGGTGCTGGCTGGGAGATGATGTGAGATCCTTATCCAATGCAAGGCCACCATGCCTGACTTCCACTTACTAACCTAAGTGGGCTGGAGGCCTGTGAAGCCTGTGCCATTCTCCAAAGTCTAGAATCCCCAACATCTTCTTTGTCATGGTTTGGGTCAACACTCTACCCCCGAAGCTCATGCGTTCAGAAGCTTTGGGAGAGTGGTTAGATCACGGGGTACGGAGCTCATCCATGTGCTCACCCACCCATGCATTCATGGCTAAGTAGGCCTATAAGGCAGGCAGAGGGGGCTGGTTGAAAAAAGCAGTCTTGTGGGGATGTAAAAGGAAGGCGTATTCTTGGCACTTGCCCCTTCTTCTCTCCTTGTCTTCTATTTGTGTTCTGCTTTGCATTGAGCTAAGCAGCTGTCCTTGGCCTCATGCTTCTACTGTGACATTTCTGCCATGGGGCCACACTGTCAAGGACTGAACCTTCTGGAGTCATGAGCTAAAACAAATCTTTCCTTTTTTAAGTTGTATGTTAGGTATTTGATCATGTGAAAAGCTGAGCAACACGTGCTCCAATAGTTTAGTGGACTGTCTTTCGCCCTTACCTCCTGGAAGCAGAGACCCTCCCCCACACAGCTACGGCTCCAGGGCAGTAGGTGCAGGGATCTTTGCTTCTCCTTCTTTGCTGCTCTCCTAAGTTTCTGACTTCTGTAAGATTTTAGTCTCGTTCTTGCTGATTTCCAGGGTCTGCTCTGCTCACCTCCAAAGGCATCTATCTGTACACCGATTGCTTCAGTTCTGCCAGTGGAGAAGAGTGTAGGGTGCCTGTATTCAGCTATCTAAAACCTGTTTCTGGCTTTCTTCCTGTGTGAAGTGCTGCAGAAGTGCCTGCCACTTGCCCTGGAAGATTCCTCCTCATCTTCTGCAGCAAGGCTGCCTTTCTGTTAACCTCGCCTTCCCTTCCCTGCTGCTCAGGTAAAGTAACTGCTCTCTCATCTGTCATGAGGGAACATTCTGGGCCATTCTTATACATTCACGTCTGCTCTTGCTGCTAGATGGTGGTCTCCCTGGGGTCAGGATCTTGACTCATTCATCTTTATTGTCATAAAAAGCTCAAAAAATCCTAGTGCATAGGAACAGTGCACGGGAACAGTGTTTAATTATTTCTTATAAAATTATTCAGTGGTATAATGTGTATACATATATATATTCTATGTATTTAATAGAATGACCATATAATTTCCAAAATAACATAACAAATAATGTAATATACTTAAAGTCTAATATAACTATGAACTAGATATGTTGTATCTGATGTTGCTGAACTAATAATGAGAACAGTTCAAATTTTCTCTAATGATTATACTTTTGGCCAGTGTAAGAATGAGCTTGCAATTTTACCACAGTTGATTTTCAAGTCATTAATTAAATGCTGTACCAATTTAAATTTGACTTGATATTTTTAATTGCACAGATATATGTGGAAATTTCCATAAGAATCATTAAATAGTACAAGGCAAGGACTTCACACAAATTTACTAAAATAATTCTTTCATATTTTGATGTCTAAATGGAAGAAGCATAACATTTTCATAAAAGTTACTATTTTTGGCATTGTGGGCCATCATGGAATGTCTACCATCATAAGAAAGCCAATCATGAGTGCTACTGACACCAGTAAAGTTGGAACTGGGGGTAGCCTTATCAGTGCCATGGCTGTGTGGAGCATGAATGGATTTAGAGGACAATCGCTACACTTAACAAAATGGAAAAGATGTTTTGGTTTTCTCTATTCCGTGTAAATCTCAAATAAAGATAATTGCCAAACAAAGTAAAAATGCAAACTCTTCCATGAGGCAGCTGTAGTACAAGGATATAAAACTGAATATAGGGGTGGGGAGATAGCTCATTGGTTTATGCACCTGCTTGGCAAGTGTAAGGATCTGGGTTTGATCCCCAGTACCACATATTGTGCTGGCTTGGAACTCCAGGCCTGCAGTGCTGGTCACCAAACTTGAGTGTGGTGGTGCATGCCTCGAATGCCTATAATCCCAGCACTGGGAAGGCTGGGACGGGAGGATCACTATAGATCCAAGCTGAAGAGTGAGACCCTGTGTCAAACAAATAAATAAATGAAAGATTAAAAACAGAAAACAAGCTGAATACACAGGGTCAAAGATCCTGCCATGCAGTCAAGAGATTGACATGGAAACACATACATTTCATTGATTTTCTTGAACTGCTTTTTTCATATCCTTTAGTTTTTATATATGAATCAGCGCAGGCTAATTCTGCTGCATTTTTAAAAGAGAATAAATAATAGTAAACAAAAATAGTAATGTTTACCAGATTATGAGGTATAAGAATTCTGGCTACTGTAACAACCAAAGGAAATGGTAGTTCAAATACAGCCCAAACTTATTTCTTTCTTGTCTGGTGGAAAAATGGAGTTGATAAGGGAATGGTCTCTGTTCTATGCATTGATCTGATGAAGCAGGGGGAGTGAGAGAGCTCTGGCACACCAACATTGTTTGCCACCTCCGAACAATCAGCAGGGGATGAAAGCACAGAACAGCATTTGTGGCCTGGGCCTGGAGGTGGTATTTCCTTTCTGCTCACATTCCAGTGGCTGAAACACACTACACATCCACGAACTGACTGTATGAGAGACTGTAAATGCTGTCTGTCTGTGCGCCCAGGAAGAGTAGGGCTTTGCATTATTTGTGCTACCTGAAATGCCAACAACCCTGGGTCCAGCAACAGTGGCCCTCCAACCAGCTTCTACTTAGCCTCATATGTTTTTAGTCTTTGCACCATCATATTTACATATTTACATTATTTCATTCCTCTCAAGACTGTAAATTCCTCAAGGTAGAACCTATCAAGCTAGTTCCAAATGTTTCTCAAAGGCTTGGCCCAGTTCCTAGTACAGAGTAGGCACGTACCAAATATTGCTCTTCAGCTCTTGCTTATATCTTCTTCCCTTGTTCTCACTGGACTCTATGCCCACTACACTTCTGAAACTGTTCTCGCTAAGTTAACATCAAAGCACATGCCGGGTACAGCGAGTTCTCTTCAGCCTCCACCTTATCTGATTCGGTGTGCTGGCACCATTTTATTTTTATATTCTTGTGGTTTACTTCTGAAGGTTTCAATGCTATCTTCCTAGTGCTTAGGCAAACTCATGTTCCAAAAGGTTGAGGGTCTAAAGAAAGGCTGTTGGGTGTTAAGTCTTTGCAACCTCAAAGATAAAGAAAGGACCATGTTTGTAATGTTGTGAATACTTGAATTCCTTATCAAGTAAGGAATGCTGGATGTTGGAAGTTCAGTGTAGGAAGAAAATGCTAGAAAGAGGAGAGGGAGATCTAGAAACAGAAACAGAAAGATGCCAGTTAACACAGAACACGTGACAGATACAGAGACCCCAAGAAAGAAGTGGAGGCTGAAGAGATCAGAAAGAGAAATCATCACTGTTAGAGAACAGTTCCCAAGGGAGCAGAAAAGAACTAATAGTATTAACTTTGAAAAGAAGCAGTAAGCCTTTGTGAGAAAACAAAATTAAGGAAAAAAACCCCCTATTTTTGCTTGCAGTGAACTAACTATGTTTTATATGCTGTACAAAATGTCTCCACTAATGTAGATTTTACTGTCAAACAAAGGTGGAAATTTGAATGGATCTCCTGATCATGCAGCTAAACAAGAAAAGGAAATTGAAGGAAAGGTAGGAAAAATGTTAGAGAACACTCTTAATCAGAGTAATTCCTATAAAATTGGTGGTTCCCTGCTTCTTTGTACTTCAAGGAAGATGAAATGCATTGGTAGGAATGTTTTGTCACTGAAGTATCTTAATATATGTGGTAACAGATAAGGAGTAGAATGACTCAGGTATTGTGTTCAGCAGACAGATTTACCCAGTGCTGTCCAGAGATCTGCATTACTTTTATAGTTCATTGTATGTGTTTAATGTCTGTATGAATTTATTTTTTCCTGAAACAACCCTAAGTTTCTAGATCAGAGGCAAGATATTTTTATATGCAAGGCACTAATTGCATCCGTTACTCCAGTCCTTCTCTCTTTTAGAAAAGCCAGATGTTATTTTTTATATACAAAGGGCTTTTTGCCTTACTCAGAAGAAATTATGAATCTCAGACTCTAAGTAGGAACTTCAATAAAGCTGCCAGAAAGAAAAAGAGAGAGGGAGGAAAGGAGGGAGAGAGGAAGGGAAGGAGTGTGGGAAAGAGGAAGAAAGGAAGAAAGAGAGAGAGAGAGAGAGAGGGAGAGGGAGAAAGAGGTTCAATCTCAATACAGGCAAGCTCTTACTTGTGGCAGTTCTGTTCATGATTTTTTAACCATAAAATGCTAGGAAAATATGCATTTAGTAGAAACCATACCTTGATTTTTGAATTTTGATTGTCTCTGGGCTAGTGACATGTGGTGCCATATTTTTTCACAACACTGGGCAGCAACAAGCTATAGGACCTCTGTAGTATTCTGCATGACAAAGATACGATGTTTGGTAGGCTACGTTATTAAAAGCATCTTGACTTATGATAGTCTCAACTTACATTGGGTTTATTGTTATCCGACTCAACATCAGCTTGAAGGTCATCTGTATACACAGATATCCTCCAGGGAGAGAAAGTAAAGGTTCTTATGTTACAGTCCTTTGGAATGATGTCTAGGGTTTCTCTTGCTTTGAAATAGCAACACATTTCTCTCTGGAGGATATTCTTTATTAATTACTTAATTTCCACTTATTTTTCAATGTGTGTTAGACAGTTTTCTGTTACTATAACAAATATCTGAGAAAAATTAACTTATAAAGGCAAAAGGTGCCCAAGGAGGTAGTCTGGCTGTCTAAGTGTCTGGCAAGCACAAGGACCCAGGTTTGATCTCTGGTACTGTATGCCATGCTGGCCCCCACACCATGCTGGCCACCATTACTGGGCATGGTGGTATGTACCTATGATCCCAGCAATGGGGAGTCTGAGATAGGAGGATCGCTATGAGTAAGAGCTGTGTAGTGAGACTCTTTACCAAATACATACATAAATACATACATACGTATATACATACAAGATTTTTAAAAAGGCAAAAGGTTCACTTTGGCTTATGGCTGCAGAGGCACTGGCCCATGCTTGGTTACCCCATTGCTTGGCTTGTGTGGAGACATCAGGACAAGAGAGTGTGAAAAGGGAAGCCTCTCACCCCTCAGTCAGGAAATAAATCAAAGGCAAAATAAGCAAGGCAAAGCCCCAGGGTTGACTTTGAGGGCACATCCCCAGTGGCCTACAGACTTCCCACTAGGCCTACTCTTAAATGATCCATCCTCTCCCAGTAGTGCCACTGGCTGGGACCAAGCCTTAACATGTGGACATTGGGGGCCACATATTCAAACCATAGCAGGTTCTAGTTTGCTTTGTTCAGAGAACTCTAACAATGCACAAACATTCAAATGTCTATTATTTTACATGAATAATGAATATATATATACATATATATATATATATATGTTTATATAAGTTCCATCCATGTAAAGTAACAGCAGTACCTGTTTTCAGGTACCTTATGTAATACCTTATGTAACTGCTATTTTAGAGTGATCTAGCAAGGCATGGTACCACATGCTTGTAATCTCAGTACTTGAGGGGCTGAGGTAGGAGGATCGCCATGAGTTGAGGACAGCCTGATCTACAAAGTCAGACCCTGTATCAAAAAGACTAAAGCGATTTAATAATAAGTACTGTGTTATATGTCTTTACAACAACCCCTCACCTAACTAGAATACAAAATATTTGGATGTTTTAATTAAACCAATTCATAAGTTCTCACTCTGTGGTTGCTATGCATATTTGATCTTTGTGAAATTTTAAAGTATTCTTCTAAAGATGCCAGAAAATGGATAATCTGGTACCTTTTCACAGAATTATTTCTAAATTCTAATATATATATATATATTCAAAAATTATTTATTAGTAATTTAGCATGAAATACAACAATATTCCAGAGAATATGATTGAGAATCTGTGATATGTTCAACCATATCCTCTAACAAGCTAAGCGTCTGATAACTATTTTCATTAGTTTTTGACATTACTTTTTGTCAATCTAACAAGTTTTTTTCCCCACATGAAACTTAATACATCTTTGGAGAACTAGAAGACTATATCTTAATAAAATATTGAAAAAGAAAGACATTCTATACTCATACTTTGTGTTGATTATATTTTTACTGCCCTGGCTTTCCTTGACATTAGGAAACACCTCTGTTTTAATCAAGCCCATGCAATTTCATCAGTCTTTCTTAAGCACTAATTTGTTCTGTACTTTGGGCTGGGGACTAGAGGTAAGTTTCTCAGTTAAACTCCTCAACTCTTTTAAAGTCTTGGCCCAGTAGGTGGGACTCACTTGTGGGTGTTTATTAGATAAGACGCGCCTGAAGCCATTAGACCCAAAGAATTCTGCCTCGAACCTGTCTCCCTTCTGTTAAGAGCTGAGCTGCTGCAGGGTCAGGTGGTAGAGCCACTCAGTCACCAAGGCCCAGCAATCCACAGTGTTGCTCTTGTTGTGTGAGCAAAGCCATAGGATCATTTTCTAGTTTTCAGGAGGAAGAAACTGCAAGTAAAAGACAAAGCAGTCAGTCTAGAAGGATGTCAATAGTCTAGAAGCTGAACATTTCCCCTCTGCCCTCATCTATTGTACTGAACCTACTCCAGCTGCACAAAGAGATA
>NDGN011476581.1:0-17242 GCA_002564285.1 Tympanoctomys barrerae
TTGCAGAAATGACAGCCAGGCTTGCTGCTATTCAGGGAGCACCTGTTCCAATACCGGAGGCCACTCATGTTATCCTCAAACCTTAACATCTGCTTCTCAGAGAAGGGGAAGCTGAGGTCCAGCAAGGTTAAACAAAAGGGTGCAGCTTTGGGGGAGCAGTCAGGGGAGGAATTTGTGGGCACAGTGCTCTGACGGCTGGCCTGGTGATTCCTGGACAAACAGCACAGCGGGACTCAGTGACAGAATGTCTGGGAAATGCCCTGGGAGCAGGACTGCAGCATCTCCAGGGAGTTGTTTGGGGGACCTCTCACCTCACCTGGGGGTGCCAAGTCAGTGGTGCCTCACTGTCCCCACATATCTACCCAGTCAAGATTTTGGGGCCCTGTTGGACACCTCCTGTGTCCTCGGTCCCCCCATTTCACTTCCTGTAGGGCCCTTCTCCCCTTTTCCCCCATTTCTGCTCACTTCCCTCTGTCCCCTGTCCCTCCTCCTGCTGGCCACACCACCTCTTCCAGGCTGGCCTTGAACTCACTGTGGAGCCCAGGCTGTCCTTGGATTCAGGATTCTCCCGCCTCTGCCTCTGGAGTCTACTCTCCCACACCTAGCTTCCCACTTCCTCCTGCTCTTGGGGGAGGGGGACACACCAGTAACCTCTCCCTCCACCTCTCCTCCCCCACCTGCTCTGAACCCTGCCCTGCCTACAGTTCCTCGAGGCTTTCTTGGTCCTCAAGGCCACGTCTCAGTCTCTCTGATTGCAAGTTCCCTAAAGGCACAGTAGAGGTAATCAGAGAAGTCTTCCTTTAGGAAGCCACAGCTGCGGCAAAGGACACCCGAGGGCTCGTGCCATCACTTGGGGAAAGCCTTTCTGGGACGAGGGGGCCCCACACCCTGGAAGCCTGTGGACTTCTGAGAGGAAGCAGGTTGTGGGGCCACGCTTCTGCTGCAGCAGGGTGGACATTCTGGGAAGTGTGAGGGGAGGGTGGGCAGCTGTCCACACAGGAAGGGGGTGCACAGGGATGGATCGGCTGAGGCCAGATAAGCGACTCTGGGAATGGGCTGGAGAGGAAGCCCCCAGCTTGGCACCTCCTGTGCAGGGCGTGGTGGGGCTCAGAATGCACAGGTGTTGACAGAAGTCCTGTATGCAGGCTGAAGATCAAAGGCCCAGTGGAGGCATCACGCAGGGTAGAGACACACCCTGCACAGGGTCTCACTGGACAGAGAGAAGGAGGATCCCGTGCTCTGTTTTTAACACCACCTCACTGAGCAGCTTGGGGACAAAGGCAGAGTTCAGTGGGGATGTACCTCCTTAGAAGATGGAGTGCTTAGACTCCACACCTATTCAGGAAACAAAGCTGATTCAACCCTGTGGAGCAAGACGAACTGTTAACGCGACGGTGGTGCCAGGGGTGCCCAGAAGAAACTGGACTTGGCATGCATGAGGATACCCCTTCCTAGCACTTCAGAGGCTGCCTACTACTGACACGTGATGGTGGGCGGCTGCTTCTCCTCTGGGAGGCCTTGGTCTCCCAATCTGGAGAGGGGGAACGTTAGGGATGGCGCTTCTGCCTCCTGAGGCAGTTGGAGGATCAGGCAGGATTATGAAAGTCAAGCCACACAATCGTTTGAAAAGCTAAATGCTGGCAGTCATGGATGCTGGCTCACTAAGAAGCAGAGAAGTGCCCAGATTAGAAAACCCTACGTGGAAGGTGCTTGGTAGGGGCAGCTCAGACAGTCTACAGAGAAGCCAGCTCCACCAGAGAAGCTTTGGGTTCCCCACAACACAAGTGCCAACGAAGCGAGGAAGCTGGTGATGGTGGGGCCATCTCCTCCCCAGAGCCTTCCTGGATTGGCCTTGCGAGGAGCCAGGTATAAACTCTGGGGGCCCTTTAGGTCTCTGAGAGGCCCTGCCATGAGTATGTGTGCACATCCCCACCTTCTTTAGCTCATGGATGACTTGGGCCCCTGCCTATCTTACTAGCCCTTGCATGACCCCAGAGAGGGCAGCGCCATGTGGCACCATGATCCCCTGTGCTTGCCTCAGTGCCCACAAGGCTGGAAGAGCCTTTGCAGCCAAAAAGAAGGTGTGCCAGGGTATCTTTGTTTACCCACTGATTTAAAGTCCCTACCCAGCCTAGTGCAGCCCGCCCTGGATATGCGCATGGAGAAGCAGTTAGTTCTAAGCACTAAGCAAGCAAGAACAGAGCCCCCTCGGGTCCTGGCTTAAAGCTATGACCCTGAGCCACAGGTTCATGTGTCTTCCAGGGAAGCAGGCTCCAGCAGGGGACTTTCGGAGCATCAGCCACTCTGGGAAGATGAGAATTTCCACATGAGCTGATGGAGACCCTGTGAATTGTCACGGCACTCATTTTAGGAGGCTGCCCTGATGCACATTAGGAGACTATTTTCATCTCACACAAATTAGACATCTTTATTAGTCCTGTGAGGTCAGGGAGGTAATGACAGGCTGGAGGTGAAGGGACTGTTGCATTTTGCCTGGGGTCCACTCATTTCCCCCCGTGGTGGCACTGTCAGCCCATCCGTTGTCATCAGCTACCCAGTGCTGGATGGCCTGGGGGACATTCCAGAGCAGAGAGAGGTCTGCAGGTACCATGTGCGGGTGCCCATGGGCACGCATGCATGAACAGGAGGTGCATGAGGCTGGTGCGAGTTCTTGGTCTGCACACACCTTCCTTTTGGCTGCAAAAACTCTCCTCTGCACACTTGTGCAGAGATGCATGTGCAAGGAGCTTTCTGAGATGAAGGAAGCCTGGGTGGCTTATGGAGTGGCAAGCTTCTGTCACTGGGACCCTAGCATCTGGCCACTTTTGAGGGGCTCTTGTAAAGGAAATGGACCCTGCAAGAGTGGGGGTAAGTCCTCAGCCTCACGACCTTAGTGTGTTGGTTTCCTTCCTGGGGGTCCGGAGACCTAGCTTCTCCTGGATACAGTGGTGGCCAGGGAGCTAAGCAAGCCTATTCTCTCTTTGCAACTCAGCTTCTGTTGCCTGTGGGTTTAGGCTGATGATGCCCAGCTGCTGCCCAGGAAACCGGCAGTGCAGGCCAGGTCCTCAGTGTAGGTAAAGCTTGGGTAGAGCTGGCTGGGCCTTGGCCAGGTGTTCGGTCCCCAGGCCAGCATGAGGTCCTCTAGTCCCCTCAGCCAGGGCATTTCTATCTGTTGGGACCTTTGCCCACCCCTCAGCTATTGGCTCAGGTGTTGAGGCTTCAGGAGTGACCATGTTGAGTCCTTTTAGACTCTTTGCAGCTTGCAAATCTCTGATTCCTCTGGGGAGAGACTCTGGGGCTGTGAGGATCCCAGCTTTGTGACCATCAAACAGGCATGGGACTCTACTTCCCAGAGGTGCAGGCAAATGCAATTCTGGGGTGTGCTCTGGTGAACCCTGAGTTCCTTCAGGCTATCTAGGCCTGTGTGACCCCCTAGTCTTCCTGGCATCTGCAGTCACAGCACCCCACCGTCTGCGAGGGCTTTTTCCTTCTCTGCTCCGGAGCCTTCAGTGGGCCTGGTGGAGCTCCACTCTGGACAGATGAACAGACTCTGCCAGCCAATGGGCCTTAAGCTGGGTCTTACCTTCAGTCCTCGTGTGCCCTCGGGGACACCCTCTTCCTTTTGGCTGCAAAAATTCTCTGCTTGTCCCACAGCCATTGGACTGTCTACCTGGCAGATGCTGACAGTCACTAGTGAGGCCCAAGCTGGCCTGTCTGGATGGGAGGCAAGGGAGGGGATCTGCGACTTTGGAGATAGTCTCGCTAGGCGGCTCGGCTCGGCTTTGAACTTGTGATCCTCCTCCCCCAGCCTCCTGAGTAATAGTGTGCCACCACTCCCATCAGGATGGCCTCTTCGGAAGAGCTCTGTTCACATGATGGACTTGGGTAGTGGGCTTCAGACTTATCAGCTTGGGTATGCCTCGCATTCAGCAAGCAGTGTCCTATGTAGTAACTCTAGCCACTATTCCTTCTTCCTGAACCTCAGAGGGCCAGGGAAGGAGGGGGACAGTGTGTATGACAGTTCTGGCTTGGAGATTCCATCCTCTATGGGATCCCCCTGGGGCCTACTCTTTAGGCCTCATGCAAGTGCCGGCATCCCACATTGACCAGAGAGGCGAAGGCCAGAGGACTGCAGAGCCGGGCAGACAGGGTTGGGACTATCCAGAGGCCTAAGTCACTTTTGGCTCTGAGGCCTGTGCGGACTCTCCCAACTGGAGGAGAAGCTCCCTGAAGGGGCCTCTGACGAATGCCTGCACTTGGTGGTTGTCTGCTGAATGAACCAACAAGAACCCAGGGGTGTGAGGGTCTATGGACCCTTGTAGCCGCAGGGGGAGTCTTGGTCCTCTAGGTGGGAACCTAGTGCACACGCACACCTGTGCTATGGTGACAAGAGAGGTTAGGGAGGGGAAGTATCCGGGACCAACAGAGGTCTCAGCACTCAGCCACCTGGAGTAGTGCATCTGGATGGGGACCCAGGCCTGTGGGAAGGGCTTCAGGGGAAGACAGCTGGGGACTAGGCCGTAGAGGGTGAAGGAGAGGGGCTTAGGTGGATTGGGTGTCTGCTAGGCCGAAAAAAACTCCCCAGAAGGCAGGGGGTGCAGTCCCACAAGGGGCCTGTAATAGCACAAGCCCAAAAGGAGACAAGGGTGGGGCTTGGGCCCGAAGCTCCTCCTTCAAGCTGTGCCCAGCCCTCATTCCCATACCCATCTGCCCACTTCCAAACTCCTGGGCTGCGGGCCTGGTAACTCACACCTGTGATCCCAGCACTCAGCAGGCTGAGGCAGGAGGACTGCTGAGAGTTCAAGGCCAGCCTGAACGACACAGCAAGACTCTGTCTTGACAAACCACAAACCAAAGTCAAACAGAAGCCTGGGCTGCAGGAAGAGACTGGGCCCTGGACAGCATTCTCCTGGCGGTCTGGGACGGGACTCGGGTTCACAGGCACTGGCACTGCAAGGAGGACAGGATCCTGTCCGCCCCACACAGCACACCAGCTGCAGGCGGCTTTTGCCTGCAGGCTTCCCAGGGAACCCCTGTGCCCCAAGGCTTTGTTTTCCGGGAGCAGCAGGGGGAGGAAGGCAGCCGGGCAGCCTCCACTAAGACACGAATTCGGGCCATTGATTTGCATTTATTTCCTGCTCAAATGATCCAGGCCCACTGTGCCAGGGGTAGGGGCGGAGGGGCTGCTCTTTAGCATTTTAAGTTTGCAGATAATTGGAGGAAAATAACTCCAATAATGAAATCGCTGCTGGATCGCATTCTGATACGTGACAAATCAATTCATTTATGATACCTTTTTTGTCACACTGAGCCATTCTGGCACTCAGTGGAAACCTCTTAAATTAATAAAACTGTTAAATCCATAAAATCCTCCGTTCTGAGTAGCACATCACAGCGCAAGTTTGAATCATTAAAGGAATAAAACTGATAAATGTGAGCTGGGGAGTGGCTGTGGACGAAGAGGGCCAGGCTTTTAGCACAGAGGCGCTGCAGTAGCCTCGGGCATCCTCCCCTCCCCGCAGCAGGGTGGGGTGGGGCTGGGGGCGGGGCGGGGGTGGGGCCGGGGCGGGGCCGCCACGCCTTCCCAGAAAGAGGAAGCCTGGGCAGCGGGCCCCTCCATTTGCGGGGCGTTAGCATTTTAAACAAAATATGACTTAGCCAGGCGCGGTAGTGAGTGGATGTACTCCCAGCACTTGGGAGGCTGAGGCAGGCGGATTGCTGTGAGTTCAAGGCCAGCCTGGGCAACATAGTGAGGTCAAGGACAGGTGAGATCCTGTCTCAAAAAACTAAAGGCAGAAAAATTATTTAATAGCAAGGAGAAAAATATGATGTATGTGGGATCCTACTGAATGTGGCTCAGCGGGGATTTTTCAAAATATCTGCGGGATCAGGTCACCAAGTGCCGAGATGGGAGGTGAAGGAGGGGCAGAGGGAGAGGGCTGCTGATGTAACCTTTCGGCCCTAGTGTGCTGGCTTCTACTGTCTCAACTCTAACCCAGTGGTAGGGACCATGACCTTCTAGGGAGGAATCCGGAGATGCTGTGTGAGACAGAGCGATGAACCCTGAAGATCAGGCGGTTGGCTGTGGATAGTCATCCGGCACAGGAGCCGGCTTCGAGACGCGGGATTGGATTTCCGGGTGTGCTGCCAGGGTCTCAGGCTGCAGGCCCTGAGCGAGCAGGGGGATGCTCTCCGCACCTGGGCTTGGCGCCTAGCGGGGCAGCAGCGGGCTCCACCCACCTATGGGGCAGACAGAGCCCTGACGTCCCGCCCCCTGTCTGAGGGTGCTCAGGAGAGACCAGCAGAGGCGGCACAGGGCAACCAGCCTGTCCAGGCTATCCCAACCTCCAGGGTGGCCCGGTTTGCAAAAGGAGCAGTGGGGCCACGGGAGGCTCCGGGCACAGATGTGCAGGGGAGAGACAGAGCCCTGGAAGTGGACGAGGCTCCCTGGCCTGTAGGGCCCCATGCGGCCTCTTGGCCTCTCTGCTCCCCTTAACGGCAGGGTCTAGAAGCTCCTTGAAAACGTCTGGATCTTCCCTCACCTGCCCTCTCGGGGTCTTCTAGGAACAAGCCTGGAAGGGATGGGGTGCTCAGCCCCTACTCTAGGAAGGGGGCCTGTCCAGGGAGGAGGCTTTGAAACTTTACCTACAGTAAAAAGAACTTTCTTGGGCTGGGGAGATAGCTCAATAGAATAAGCACCTGCCTGGCAAGTGCAGGGTCCTGAGTTCARTCCCCCGTACCAGAAAACAAACACACAAACAAAACCAACAAAACATAATAAAAGCTTTCTATACTGCATGCTGCCATGCCAGTCAGGTTATACAGATGTATTGGATGAAAATGTTTAGGAAACATCCTTTGATGCAGGTGATGCTGTCCCTTTGCTATCCTTGGTTTTAAAAATGCTACCTTGGCCTATTCAGTTAGCTTATGATCCATTAAGGAAATGGGATGCATGCTTTGGAAACTTTGGATCTTGTCCACCTGCTCAGGTTTTTGACCAGAGACTTTGTAAACCCCACACAAGTGCAAGCCCTCTTCCCCTGCCAGGCTGGGCAGGGCCAAGCCTGAGTCCCCCAGGCCATCTGTCACCCATCACGGGCTTCTCTGGCTCCCATTGGTCACTCTGTGCAGGGCTCAGGGACAAGGAAAGAAACACGAGGGCAAGGGGACAGGGAAGCTGTCATCAGCGGCCTCTGTCCACTTTCTTGAAAAGAGCAGAAGCGACAGGGTGGCTCCCTTGCCCTCTTCCCCTGCAGAGAGCAGAGGGGCTGGGGGCGGGAGCCTGTGTCCCTGGCATAACTAGCGGTGGCCCAGCAACCTGACAAGCCTCTGCTCGCCCCGAGTGTCAGGACTCCCTGACAGCCGCCAACGTGAGCGCTAATTGTCAGCAGGCCGAGGGCAGCAGCCCCATAATCCATATCAATTATGGGCATTGGCCCTGGCTGCCAGGCACAAAAGCTCCTCGGAGGCTGTCAGGCCTGGTGTCATTACTCGACTACTGTGCCTGCTGGAGGATGACAGAGACAGTGTCCCCGCCACCCCCACTCCCTTGGCGGCTGGGTCCTGGGCACCGTGCAGCGGGGCCTGACAAGGGTAGGGAGCTGATGTGAGTCCACCTGGCCCACCTTGGTGCTTTGCCACTGTGCTTGTCACACCGGGGACAAAAGGGCTGTCAGCTCTTTGGAAGGAAAGCTTCAGGTTTGTCTTGGAGCTGTTTTTTCCTGCAGCAAACTGAAATGACCCTAAAGCATCACTGCTGGTGGTGTTTCCACTCAGAGCTGCTGTGGAGCAGGGGGAAGCCTAAGAGTGACACTTGCTGCCCCCCACCCCCCACCGCCTGCTCCATGCTTGGGTTCCATCTGCCAGTCACCCCTGGCTCTGGGTGTGCTCTTGATGCCAGCTCGACTCTGTGACATTACAGGGGCCAGGATCACTTGGTGGGCTGATAGTACAGGCTGAGGGCCCCCGTGTCAGTTTCCATTTCGTGGTTCTGGGGTTGGGCGCACCTGTGCCTCTAACGACTCCCAGGCGAAGCGGATGCTGCCGTTGTGGACCACGAGCCCCCTGTCTTGCGAGCGCCCCATCTCCATCGTCATCTCTGTGTGCTGCTGTGTCTGGGGGACTTCCCTCAAATAAACCTGCTGGGCACCAGTCCAAAACCAGAATTTTCAGATGACTTTGAGGGTGGGGATCAGGCTTGCCTCAGTGCTCCTCACCCCAGGTTGCCAGAAAAGGGCATGGGGCATGTGTCCCACCCAAGGGTGAACAGTGCTTTTCAGAGATTTAGGGCAGATCAGGCAGGCAAGGGCTGCCCAGGGAAATACGGTGGCCCTGGGACTGCAAGGGTCCAAGCAAAAGTGGGCCACCAAGCTTGTCAAACTGTGTTGAAAGGGACCCTGGAGGGCAACAGAGGATGCACTGGGGACTTCAGTTGTTTAACTGGCTTCCTGACTTGCTGGTTCTCAGGGTACCTTCTGACGCACCATTGCTTTCCGTGCAGGAGCCAAGGGCCACACATTAGCAATGAGGCAACTGAGGCCTGGGGGCTCGAGGCCTTGTCCAGGTGCTGACACATTCTCTAGAGATCCCCTGAAGACTGGACCTGGGCCACTCAGAGTTCAAGGTGGGGAACAGAGTGGATGGAGAATGATGGATGCTCGAGCTCCTTGGGAGCCTGGCAAAGAGGCCTCGGCCCTGAGGCTCTGGTGAAGTTAGGGGTGACACCTGACTTGGGGGGTTTCTGGGGCTCAAGTTAGTTTGTAGTCTGGGGGATCCGACTCTTTTGGAAATCAGTGTCTGGTACTCTACCTTTCTATGGCTGTCCCTGGCCTTTAGGGTTTCTGCTGTCCCTCCTTTGCGCTTGTGCCTTGCTGTAGCAGCTTTAGAAAACCATTTGTTACGAGGCATAACTTAGGCCCACACAAGTCTCCATGGGAAGGTGAGCTGGCCTTGGTGTCGGCCCGTGCTGCTCTGCAGCATCGATGACATTCTTTTCCATGGCTCCTGGAGTCCCTCGAACCTGCTTGCATTCAGTCTCCCCACCTTCCTCTGCCTGGGGAAAATGACAGCTCCACTTCCTTTCTCTATAGATTTTCCTTTTCTAGAAATCTTGCATCAACAGCATCATGCAGCAGATAAGTTTTTGTGTCCAGCTTCTTTAACGCAGCAAAGGTTTTTTAAGTACACCTCTCTCGTTCCATCTATTAGCACTTCATCCTGAAGTCAAATTCTGGTCATTTTACATAACACAATCATGAACATCTGTATGGAAGCCACGGTGTGAACGTGTGTTTTCGTTTCTCTTGGGTAGGTATCCAGGGCTGCGTGGCACATACACACTTTTAAAGAAACAGCCTGACTGCTCCAAAGTGTTGTAGCATTGTCCGTGCTTGCGATGGATAAAGGTTTCCGTCTCTCCACTTCATCTCCAGCACTTGTTATTATCCTGCTTTTCTATTAGTCATTGTTACCAGGTATGTAGAGTGTCTCATTGTGGCTTTCATTTGCTTTTCTCTCATGACTCATGATACTGAGCTTCTCTTCATGGGGTGACTATTCACGGGGTAATGAGTCACTGTGTCTCCTTGGCAAGTGCTTATGCAAATCTCTTCTCTTTCTCTCCTCACTTCCCCTGTCTTTTCCTCCCCTCCTCCCCTCCTTCTTTTGGGGCACGGTTGGGGATTGAACCCAAGGACCTCATGTGTGTTAGTCAAGTGTGCTGCCACTGAGCACCAGCGCCGGTCCTGTGGCTGCCCAGCTTGCCAGGCCATGAGTGAGCTATCTTGGGAATGGCTCCTGCGGCCTCCGCTGAGCTGTCCCAGCTGGGGCTGCGTGGAGAGAGATGTTATCCCAGGGACACCTTGACTTTGACACAGACTGGCATGCAAGTGAAGTAAATAACCGCTGTGGACCGGAACTGCTGGCTCTGGGGTGACGTGTCATGGAGCAAGGAGATGGGAACATTTGCTCTCTGTCTGATGAAGCATTAGGGTGGGAAGGAAGAAGTAATGGGGAACACAGGAGGAAGGGAGGGGTGAAAGAGAAGAGGGAGGAGAGTGTGGCCGGCAACCAGGGGCAGCGTGCGTAGCTTGCTGGACGTGCGCGCCAGTCGCCTGTGCAGACACTGTGCCCTGTGGGGAGACAGGGCACGACCTTAGGCAGACACTTCCTCAGCTTGCAGTGTCAGTTTCCCTGCCTGTAATAGGAGGTCGACTGGGTCTCTGGAGCCGCCTAGCATGGCTGCCCCTGAGGAGCCTCTGTGGCCACAGACCCTGTGTCATTTGTCACGTTTGGGGGCCAAGGAAGGGCACGGATGACATGGGCAACTGGAGGAAGGAGACCATGCAGGGGACAGTCAGGAGGTTGTGCAGGCGGGAGTTACTGGATGGAAAGACTCCAGGCAGATGTCATGGAGGCTTTTCTGGGAACCCTGAGGGGACATGGACTCAGAGGCAAGCGGGGCAGGAGCTTCCTGCGTGTCTGGATCCTTCTTTTGGCATAGCCCTGGCTGTACCATACTGCCCAGGCCTTCTGAGCTGTTCTGCCCTCCTGAAGGTCACAGGCCCAAGGTCAGATGTGTTTGTTTGCTGTTGTCTGGTGAGCAGATCCCTGAGTGGGGTGGCAAGGATGGGGCTGGCAGGGGGCAGAACGGACTGGTGGTGCCCTCGGCCGAGGCTCCTTCTTGGTGCTCTGACCCTTAGCGGGCTGTGCCCCTGGCCTGGGCCCTGGTCCTCCTCCTCTTTTTAGGACTGGCTCCCAGGCATGCTCTAGTTCTTGGCCAGAGGGACACTGGCAGACATGTCAGAGCCTCGTCTCAAACTCACCTTCTCTCTTTCCTCAGTAGTTCGTCCACATCCTGCTTGCTTCGTCCCTGATACTGTCACAACCTGTCTGGTCTATTCCACTGTCCTGCTGGACTATCAACTCTGGTGGGGGTGGCCATCCAGGCCTGGTCCTCAGTGTCTGGTCTGCAGGTGGCTGCTGAAGGCATGAGTGGCTGTATCTGACTCTTGCATGGTGTGGATGGGATGGGCCCTTTTTTTACATGTCACCTCTAGCAACAGATTCAAGGCCACATCATGAAGAGGCCACTGTCATGGTGACCCTCAGGTATAGCTGAGGGCCAAGGAAAGAAGGTCAAGTATCCCCAGGAGATGGAGCTTGGCCAGGATTCGAACCCAAGGCAGCCTGGTGCCTGATGCATCCAGTCTCTGACTGAGCAGCGCCAAGCTGCTCCTGCCACTGGTCCTGCTTCATGCGTGTCACAGATACTAGCTCCATGGCTGTCCCCACACGCCATCCACATGTAGCTCCCTGTTCTTTCTAGGCTGAGAGCTCTGACTTGCTGGTCTTGGAAGACCCTGGGAGCCTGCTGTCCGCCCAGCAGTGCCTCAAAGAAGGCAGGACTTGTGTTCCTGTGGTGAGAAATGGAGAATGGGGGCGCTGTGGGGGCTGGAAGTGGGCGGCCTCACCTCTGGTCGGGGCCTCTCCCTGGGGTGTCAGCCGCTGGGTCTCAGACCTAGCAGAGGATTTTCAAAGGCTCCTGGCCTTCCCAGAAGGGGCTCTCCTCTCCATGCAGCCGTTCTGCACGGGACACAGACACAGCTCATTCCCTCCTTGTGCCGGGGGAAAGCCGAGGCCCAAGGAGGGGAAGGAAGCTGTTGCCCGGCATATCTAGCTGAAGGGGACCCAGGCTTCCGGCTTCCTGCTTCCGGCTCTGACTCCATCCATGGACAGCAGGTCCTGCAGGCTCCCCTGGCCTGTGTCAGGACCTGAAGCTGAGGGTGCACACAGTAGGACTGCAACACACAATCAAACTGCTTGAGGGTGAGCTCTGAGCTTCGGGCCTACCTGGGGTGGCCTGTCAGCTTGAATGCCCTTGAAATCCAGCCCAGGCATGGTGGAGCACACTTCTGGGCGTGCCTGGTGGGTCAGAGTCATGCCCTTGAGGACTGTACCCGGCTGCTCACCCCTCTGCTCTGGTGTCGCTCCCTGCTCTGCTTCGCAGCCACCATGAACTAAACAGCTTTGCTTTACCCGTCCCCACACATGTTGTCTGTGCCTCAGAACTTTCTGATGGCAGGCTGCAACCATGAGCACAGTAACCCTCTCCTCCTTCCGGCTGTGGGTGTTGGGTACTGTGTCTTAGCCACGGGAAGGCTGACTGATACACCTGTATCAGAGAATGAACGCAGGTGCGCGTGAGGGATTCCCTGGGTGTGGCCCACAGTGAGGCTGCAGGGGCTCTGGCGACCAGCTGCTTGGGGAGACCTCAGGCCTCTCCTACTTGGCCTGGGGACAGTGGGCGGCAAATCAGGGTTGTGGCTGGTTAGCAAAGCTTTCTTGGGAGAGGTGGTGCTGGTGTCTGCGACGGAAAGCTGGGCAAGGACGAGCCTGAGGGATGGCAGGCCTGGGAGGGCCCTTGGAGCCTCAGAGGCACCTGGCTTGGATTCCCAGGACGGAGGGGAGAGAAAGCAGGCGGAGAGGCGAGGCCCGGAGGGCAGAGTCTGTCCACAGATGGCGGGAGGCGAAGCACGGCCAGGCCCGGACGAGGGCCTTTCCTCTGGCCCCTCCACGGCTGAGCCTGAGCCCCTGACATTTGTGTGAAGCTCCTGCTCAAGCTCCTCAGTCCCTTGATGGTGAATCCCCTGAGCCTGCTGGCCTCCAGCTTTGACCACAGGTGGATCCTGCTCCAGCACATCCGAGTGGGTGAAAACAGAACTTTCTAGGGCACGGAAGGGGTTCACTGATGGACACCCCCAGGGGCAGGTTTTGTACCTATTCTCGTTTCTTCCTTATTGCACCCCGCGAGGAAGTGACCAATCTTGATCTGTTTTAACACTTTTAGCTGTTTTACTGAAGTTCATCTCGTTACAGTATCCAACTCAGTGGTCTAGTATATTAACAGAGCTGTGCCACCGTCACCACCATCTAATTTTAGAACACTTTTGCTCTCCCCCTAAGCAATCTTGTACCCACTCACATCCCTTCTCATTTTAATAAGCAAGTGAGCCTGGTGCGACGAACCACTCATCCTCCGTGGCAGCTCCTGTGGTTCCGGGTCATTCTGGCCACTTCCATCTCTTTCTCTTGCTGCTGTTGCTGTATCTTAAGCCCTTACCACTCCAGATGTGATCCGTGGACCCACAGCAGGGATGCGCCTGGGAATCAGCTTGAAATGCAAGCTCCCAGGCCTTCAGCAGAGCTACCAAGTTGGAATTCAACTTTAATGTGAATGCCAGGATGTTCGGCTGGGACTTTGAGGGGTTCTGGGATAGTGCAAACTCCAGTCTCCTGGGCACGCCCCCGAAGACTCCTCACGTGGGGGCGCGGCCCTTTGTCCCCACCACATCACTGTCACAATGCTGAAATAAGCAAGAATTTTGAGTCATGGAAACAGACCTGGCAGGAATTCAGGGAGCTGAGCCCTGACCCACAAGTATGCTTTTGTCCCTCCTGGTCACTGTGCTCAGCCTGGGCCCAGATCCCTGAGGGACTTAGCATACAAGGCTGGGTTCTGCTTTCCCTCCAGGGTACCCCAAAGCCCTTGGCCCAGTGCTTGGTGCATGTTAGGTCACACAGGCTCTGCTCTGTGACTCTGGAATGGCAACAGCAGCAGCTCTGGTGGTGACCAGATCACTGTGTCTCTTAGCTGGAGCCCCAATGGTGCCAGCAAATGGGCCTGCTGCCCAGGGCAGGGCCAACCTGCCAGTGATCTCTGTGTGGGCTCCCCATGTGTGGCATCCTTACTAGGGCACCCGCACCTTGTCCCAGGATAGTGTGTGCCCATCGTCTAGTTGGCTATCTGAGGCAGCCCAGGGAGAATGCTGAAGGGAACACTGGGTCCTGGGCAGGTGACAGCTGTGTGTGTGTGTGTGACAGTGGACTAGCGTCCACACCCACTGAGTTCCTCCCTTGGCTGCCAACTGGGTCTGCCTCTCACTTGGTGTCCCCAGCCCTCCATCCCCAGGAAATGCAGTGTGCAGGGCTGCCTGCTCCAGAAGTAGTGGTCCTTCTTCCCAGGGTTCCCGGGTCCAGTGGGAGGGTGGAGTGGAGCTGAGCTCCTGGCATTGCCAGGCCTGCAGGTGAGCCCTGGTTAGTATTCATGGGCACCTTTGTCCCCTGGGTCAAAGCCCCAGCTCCTGCTGGACCCGCAAGGCCTTTCACAATCCGTTCCTCTGTCCTCCCTGCTGAGGTTGCAGCCTGGATTGGTTTCTACCTCACTTTTTACCTCCAAGACTCTGCTCACACTGGTCCCTCCAACAGAAGCACTTCTAGGCCCCCCTGTAGACCTGGGTTCCCTGTCACCTTGCCCCAAACCACACTGGGAGCAGGATCCCCCTGGGATGACCTCTTCTCTTCTCACTCTTGGTCTCTGTGTTGCTGTTGTGGGTTCATTTGCCTACCTGTGTAGTGGCTGAGCACCTAGGAATGCTGGGGAATGAACACAGGGTGGGCGCCACCTGGGTGTATACAGTAGGTGTCAAATGGATGTGTCTGAGTGCAGTGGACAGTCAAGGCCTGATACACCAAAGTGTACATATCAGCCATGTGGGCAGCTCAGAAACTTCCCTATAAAATGTGAAGCCAAAGCGTGGCCTCAGGATACAGGTCAAGCAAAGAGAAGGGGGAGGCATCTACGTGTTCCCCACAAGGCTTTGGGAGACGCCTTGGCTGCCGGAAGGCTGCCCCCAGTGACAGGGAGGCTTTACCAGGCTGGGTGTTTGAGCAGCTAGGCCCTGGGGGAAGTTACACTGGAGATGCGTATTAATCACCAAGGACAAGCTCTATGATCTAGCACAAGGCAGCTTGGGGGATGGCTTCAGAGAGGAAGCAGTGCCTGAGCAGGGCTTTGAAGGATCTATAGGAGTTCATGAGGTAACCAACTGATGAAGGCAGCCTGTGCTGAGGGAGCAGCCAGTGGGAGGTCACCGAGAGAAGAAGCATCTTTGAGGGATGCCGGAAAGTGCTCTAGGGCTGTGTGGGCAGGGGCCAGGATGAGAGGGGGGATATATGCAAAAGGTGTGAACATTGGGCTGTGGAGTTCAGGCATTGCCACAGTTGGCCGTTCAGGGGCTTTGTTACTAATGTTTACCGAGCACTTATCATGTAGCAGGTTCTGGACTAGGCACAGGAGCACCATCCTAGGGAAACAGGGATAGACTGAGATGCAGCCGGAGGCAGAGGCAGGGAGATCTCTCAGAGGAGACTGAGAAGGGTGCAGGCAGAGACGGGGTGTGGGCAGGGCGGTGGAGGGGCTGGAGAGGAGGCCCTCATGTGATGGGGTAAAGGTGGCTCTGCTTCTCCGCAGTTCCTCCCAAGGTGGGCAGTCTGATGTTGGACACTTCTGCTCTGCCAGCAGAAGTGACACAAGGTGCGTGGAAGCAGAGTCCTGTGAAGGTACACAGCTGCCCGGGTCCCTAGCACATGCATTATGGGAGCCTTGAGGCATCCCCAAGCACCACACCACAGAGGCCGCCTATAGGTGCCCGGGGACAGCTGTATCAGATGAGCCGACAAGTGCAGCCAGCACGGAGCCTGCATCCTGGCCACCTTTTCCCTGGAGCCTCTGCAAGAGCTCCGGGCCATGGGACTAGAAAATTCACAGTGCGGACACCCCGGCCCAAGTGTCACAGCAGAATAATGTGGCTTTTGGTCAAGTGCCTATGCCTGGATCAGTTTATTGCATAGCACCTGCTAAACTGGAGCACAGTGGGAGCCAGCGGGCCTCATGAAGAGCAGCCAGGAGGCCACCTCTGGGTGGGATGAGGGTTGGGGGGATCTGAGTCAGGACTGTCAGATGCAGCAAATAAAAAGGCAGGACACTTGGTTCAATTTCAGATCAACAGGGACGGCGTTTTTAGTAAAAGTATCTCCCGAGTGCTGTGTGGGGCGCAATTCCGTGTGTCACGCTCACTGTTTGCCTGAATTTCTACTTTCCCTGGCCATCCTCAGCCCCGGCGAGGGAGTGGCCTGGAGGTGGGGGCGACGTCAGCCTGGGGACAGCTGGGCGGGGGACCTGGGATCCGGGCTCTGCATGGGCACTGGCGTGTGCGGGTTGTCTCTTTTTCTCTGATATTATGGCTTGAACGCAGGTTCTTCAAGAGATCTTGCTAAGTCCCAGGTTGGACTGGAATTTGGGATTCTCCTGCCTCTGTTTCCTGACTGCTTGGGAGGACAGTCCCATGTGCAGATTCCCTTCGCACGTGTCTTGGCAGCAGCTGGTCCCGGGCCCTTGCTGGGACCCTGGTCTCTGTTCCAGGTTGGTGACAGGGAGGAGCAGGTGCAGGCTCCTGTCAGCCTGGATGGCACCACCCTGTAGCACGTAAAGAATGCAGCCCTCTCCGAGCTCCCGGAGCCAGGGCTGGGTGCCCAGGCACCCCCCACTCCCGGGCGCCCTGGCACCTCCCCCACCCGGCCTTGCGAGCATCTCCTGCTCCCGTGGCTGCCCTGTGTGCCGCTGTCTCGGGCAGTGTGGACGGTGCTGTCTTCAGACACGCTGACGCACTGCACAGCCTGTGGTGCTGTCTGCACCAGGGGAGGGCTCCTTGAGGTGCTGGGCTGGGCACAGAGAGGCACCCTGCCTCTTGCAGAGTATGCAGGGTGGCAGGGAGCAGGGGGAAGCTGGGACTCGGCCTTGGCCTGGAAGACTGAATACCAGGACAGCTCTTCCCCAAGGGTCGGGCAGACAGCCCCTTCTCATGCTTCTCAGGCATAGCCTGGACTCCACCCCTTTGCTAGGAAACTCTTAGACCTGCTGGGCACTGGGTACCACACTAGATGCCAGGGAGCGTGCTGTGACAGGACAAGGCCTCTGCCCTCAAGCAGTGATTGGTTCGTGGGGAAGACACGGTGGTGTGGGAGAGAGATGGGCGGGTGATGGGGACCAGGCGTAAAGCCGTTAGGATCCGAACTCCAGAGTCACACGTGCACTTGTGACCGAGTGAGCAAATTACCTGCAGTGTCTGTGCATCAGGTGTCTCGCCAGGAGTGGTGGCCCGCTGCCCTCGCCTTCTTTCTGCCTTTGAGCTTGGGGAACCAGCCAGAGAGCCACGGGAAAGCCGGCGGCAGCACGTTCCCCGCTGTCAGGGGTTATTTTTGTCTCTGCCAGAAGAGTTTTGTTTACTTGTTTGTTGGGCTTGCACTACCAGGTGCCGCTCTGTAGAGCTGCAGGACTATTTATTCAGTGTAGCACGGCAAGGGGGCCCGAGAGAGCTGGCAGGGGTGTCCCATGAAGGTG
>NDGN011476585.1:0-10625 GCA_002564285.1 Tympanoctomys barrerae
AAAATAGACCTCTGATATTATTTGTACTGCTGCTTTGCTGTGAAATTAGTAAACAGTATGAATGCTGGACGGAAGAGCTGCAAGTAGCTCGGGAGGAAATGCCAGCTGGCAAGGGCTGGTACCTCCGAGTGGATGTAATGAGGCTGGTCCTGCTTGCGTTGGAAGCGCTGCAGACTGGATTCAGTTTCCATTTCTGGAATGAGATGCTCCTACCAGGGTGAAGCAGTGTGCTGGGGTGATGCTACCTGTGAGGAGAACTGAAACAGGAATGAAGAGAAGTCATGGAAGTGTGTGCACCTTCTTCCTCCAGCCTTTCAATTTCCCTTTACAACGCCTATCGGCAATGCCCAAGATGAAGCCTTCTGGCCAGGAAGAAATGTAGTTTGCAGAGCTCCAGTGTGAAAAGCAGAGTATGTGAGCTGGGGAGATAACTCAGTGGCTTGAGCACCTGCTTGGCAAGCACAAGGTCCTGAGTTTGGTTCCTCATTTAAAAAAAAAAAAAGGCAGTATATGGAAGAGTGGGCTAAAGCTGGTCAACAATAGCTTAGTGACTGACACTGAGTTGGCAGACACTGAATGTAGTTCTAGGCTGCATTATTAGAAGTGTGGAGCTTAGTTTGAGGGAGGTGATAATTACTCTGAACTTTGAACAGGTCAGCTTTCTTGTGTTTAGTTGTGTGCAGCATAATTTAAACAATATCTAGTTGCTTGGAGCCCACCTAGAGAAGCTAGCTTCACCTGCTGAGGAGATTCAGAACGCTGGCAATGTCAGGGACCCAAGATCAGTCATACAAGAGTGAAATGGAGGAAGCAAATAGTATTGTCAAACTACTGAGACTTCACAAGACAGACAAAAATGACTATCGGGAGGTTCCAGGTAGGTCATAATAGGAGTGGGGTCTCCAGAAAAGCAGGCTCCAACATGGGATAAAGACTTTGTTTCCTTAAGAAAGACAATGGAAACCTTTCTTTGTTCTGCTGCAGGAGTGAAAGCTGCTTGTTGTAGGTTCCTTAAAGCTTGCAGGTTATTGAGAGGTCAGCTGGTTGCCCAGAAAGACATGTGACCTTTCAGAGTTCCAGGTGAGGTGAGCCCAGGTGCCGTCTGGGGAGGGTGCCCAGAGCCAGTGCCTGTGCACTCCTGGGGCCTTGTGTTCTATAGGCCCCTGGTTCCCAGACCCCTGCCCAAATTGCCCCAAGAGGGAGTTTGGCTTGACATTGTCTCCCCCTCTGGTCAGACTGTCATGAGTCCAGCTTTTAGCTCATGTGATTAACTGGATGTTTCTCCAAGGATATATTACCTTTTTTTTTTTCTAGAAAGAATTTTGGCACAAACTCTTAAGACAATTACATTTTTTCTACCTTTTTGCATATAGAAAAGTTTAAAGAGGCAAATAAAAATCATTTGTAATTATACCTCTCACAGATGACCACAGTTAACATTTTGGCCTTTCTTTTCTGCTTAAATATATTCTTTTTTTAAAGGTAATTGGGCTTATAATGAATATAGAATTTTGTTTCTTGCCTTTACCCCCTCAACATATGAGCATTTTCAAAAGCCAACATGTGCTTTAAAAAATATCTTTCAAGAATAGTGCTTTAATATTCAATTTTTTGGCATATCTCAATTTGTGTGAGATATGTGCTTATTATTGTTTTTTGTTTTATGCTCTTGTGATCAGTTTTCTTGTTGATATACTTTTATTTTAATTATTTAGTTTATTTGATACAGGGTTTCTATGTAGTTCAGACTCATAGTGATTCTCTTGGCTCAGCCTCCCCAGTGCTAGGATTACAGGTGTGTGTCACCACACCCACTTCTGGGGCCAGCATGGCATGTGGTATCAGGGATCAAACTCAGATCCTTGAGCTTGCCAGGCAGGTGCTTGGACTGCTGAGCTATACCCCCAGCCATCTTGTTGATATTTTGTTAATAAATCTTTTGTATATCTTTCTGATAACTTCCTCAGGATAGAATCTCAAAGGGTGAATGGTTTAACCTGTACATTAAAAATAATTTTTGTTGTAGAAAAACATTGAAGATCTACAACAGAATAGTATGATGGGTCCCCCTATGATAACCCAATCAAATCATTACTAGTATTTTGACAATCAGGTTTTAGTTAGCCCCTTCCTCCTCCTCCTCCTCCTCCTCCTCCTCCTCCTCCTCCTCCTTCTCATCTTTCTCCTCCTCATCTTCTTCCTCTTCCTCCTCCTCCACATCTTCCTTCTCCTCCTCTTCCTCCTTTTCCTCTTCCTTCTCCTCCTCTTCCTCCTCCTCCTCCTTCTTGGTATTAAGAATGAACTCAGGAGCTTGCTCTTGGCGGACAGGTGCTTATGCCACTGAGCTATTTCCCCCAGCTCCTTGCTTTTTGTTTAAATATCTTAAATGCCAGATGTTGTATCATTTCCCTTATGAAAATGGTCTTACTTCTCAAATGGGAGAGGTAACAATAAACTTACAAAGATGGAATTAATACACCTACAAAAATGAACAATAATTCCCTGACGCTATCTAATATCTTATATCGTGCCATGTTCAATTTTCTTCAGTTATCTAAAAACTAGCATCTTAGAGCCAACTTGTTTGAATTAGGATACAAACAAGAGTTCACATTTTGTATTTGGTTGCTACATCAGATAATCTCTGTCTATACCAGTGGTGGTGAACCTTTCAGAGTTTTCAGTAATTCAAATGGCCTGCTGAGGCACATGTGCCATAGGTTCGCCATGACTGATTCATATCATTTAGCCCTATTTTGGAAACCATGCTCGCTCATATGATGAAAGTTCTAGTATACGGACTCCTTCCCACATCTCAGCCTTCTTTCAGCAGGGAGATTTAATCCAGGGACTTTGCACTGAGTTATATCCTCCAGCCCTTTTTATTTTTTATTTTGAGAGAGGGTTTTGCTGAGTTGTTAATTTGTAATGCTCCTGCCTCAGCCTCCCAGAGTGCTGGGATTCCAGGAGAGTTGTAGAAATTTGTACCTCCGCCAGCAGTGTGAGAAAGCACACACCTTGGACACCTCTACACTGAATACACCACCATTTTTAAAGATCTGCTTGTTAGGAAAATGTTGTTGTCTTACTACTGCTTTAATTTGCTTTTGAATAATTAGGAACATGATTGAACATTTTTTCTCCTCTGCAGATTAGCTGTTTGTGTTTTTTTCTTTTGCAAATTATCTTCTTTAGCCTTTGGCCCTTTTAAAAAGTGGTATTGATTATCATGATTGAATCTATATCATAGAGAAATTTAAAATTTTTATGTAGTCATAATCTTTATTTTTTTGAATTTTCCCATGGTTTTTATGCTTAGAAATTTCTTAATGTACCTTCAATGCCATTCATTATCATTTTTTCCTTCTAGTTTTGCTTTTATTTTTACTGAGTTTTGAAGTTCACATGGACTTCTGTATGTTAGACGGTTCATTGATCTAGGCCCATGGATTGAATAATTCTTCATTCCTTCATTAGTATGTGACAGGTCATTATCATGCTATAATTATATGTGTGTTTGTGTAGACACATATACACCTATGCACGCATACAGACGCACACACACACACACACACACACACACATGCATACTTGCACACACACATGCGCATACACACTGATCTGTTAAAAAGAACCTGTACAGTCCCTGGTTTCCTGGGGCCTTCTTGGGTGGTAGTGAGAGCCCTGTTCTGAGAGGTGAGCAAGGAGGAACTGGTCAGACAAAGCAGGCTGGGATCTTCTACCTCTGTCATTCTGTCAGTTTCTGATTTCTCTGCCCTGAGAGGCCCTGTGGTCCCTGTCACCTGTCTCTCCTGCTCCTCCTGCCTCCCAGATGGGTGCTCAGGATGCTGTTTCTAGCAGTACTGATGATAGAGGTTGGAGCCTGGACCAATGCTCCTGGAGAAGCTGCATCTGAAGGACCTACGCCACCCAGAGGGGCTACCTGCCCACAGCGGGGACTCACAAGGCCTACTGCTCCAGATATCCTTTGTCCTCATCACCTTTCCTTTAGCTTATAATTACAACAAGGGTTGTTGCTTGTTGCCCCACTAGACATAAGCCCAGAGGACAGAGGCCTTGGGTTCCCTATCTGGCACATGCTGGGCATGTAGGAATTGGAGGAAAGAAAAGGTGACCGATCCTTTGGATCTGGTGGCTGAAGGCTACAGCGTCCTTATAATCTGAGCAAAAAACAGAGACAGTCATCTGACCAGAAAAAAAAATCCTCTTTGGGGAACAAAGAGACAGAATATCTGAAATTAGGGGCCATCCTAGGAAATCCAGAACAGCTGTTGGCCCCAGAGGCGGCCGAGCCTCCCAAATCGCAGGTCTGTGTGGAGCCCAGAAATTCACTTATTTTGACCCTGAGCTGACATCTGACCTCCAGAGCTGATTATTCCTCCTCTCCAGGAACATATTCCTGACAAAATGGGGTCGGGAGGCATTTGCATCCAAACCACCAAGCTCTTTAAATGCTGGGGCCTTGAGGCCCGATGGGTTTATTAGATTATCATTGCGGAAGTTAATAAAGAATTAATTTCTCTTCATGTGACATCCAAAGGCAGTTATTTCAGGAGCCTGTCCATTTACACAAAGCCAAGTATTTGTCAAGTGTCAGAGGCAATTCCCAGGTCCCAGCCCCCCCTCAATAATTCTGGATTAGGGACAGCCTAAAATGACATTACACAAATTTTCTTTCAAGATGCATTGAGCTCTGGGGACCACTCAGGAATTTCAGGTTCCTGAAGGTTATACTGTCAGCAAAAGGGCTAGGCGGGGTGGCTGGAGCGACTGCAGCTTTCCAGCTGGGCCAGCCCTGGGGGAGGGGTGCTCCTGGGGGGAGGGAGGCCACAGACAGCCATTAGTCTGTGGGGACCCATTTGCCTCCTGAAAACAACTCACTGCCATTTGTACCACAAGCCTAGCGCCCAGCTTGATGGTTTTTTCCTGTTCTTTGCTCAGGCATGAGGAGGGGCCGTGGCCTGGCTGGGACTGCAGGACTGGCCTGCGTCACCTTGTGGCAATATATTAGGGAGGGTCAAGGCACCATCAATACCTGTCTTGGAGCTAAGTGCTGGGAAGTGGAGCCACTGTGGGTCACACTCACTCCTGGACCCTAAAAGCATATCGTGTAACAGCCCGGAGCCCTCCAGAGCCATGAGGCAGAAGTCCCCGGGGCTGGGCTGTAGGAACTCAATTTGCCAAGCTGGACACTCTGGTGTGGCATTAGGAGAGCCGTGGGACAGGCCAGCCTTTTGCCAGAGCCCCAGATGTGGGCACTTAGTCACTTCCTGGGTACCTCTCCGTGAATGTCCAACAGGCCCCTCGTGCTCTGCATCCTCTTAAGCTACACTTAACGCCTGTGCTTTGCCTCTTGTATGCCTGGTGCTGCAGCTGGGGGAATAGGCATGAGTTTGAGGCCAGCCTGGGCTATCTAATGAGTTCAAGGCCAGACAGAACTACATAGTGAGACCCTGCCTCAAAAAACAAAACAAAACAAAGTTGAAGCCCAGGGGCCGGCGAGATAGCTCAGTGGACTAAGTGCCTGCTGAGGCAAAGTCAGGGACTGGGGTTTGATTCCTGGGTCCCATGCAGTGCTGGCCCTGCACCCAGGTGCTCTGAGCCAGTGATAGAGTTCAGGCATGGTGGTGCATGGCTGTAATCCCAGCACTAGGGAGGTTGAAAACAAGAGGATCACTAAGAGTCCAAGCTGCGTAGTGAGGCCCTGTACAAAATGCATAAATTAGAAAAAACAAAACAAAACAAAACAAAAACAAAATCGAGTCCTAAACCCAAATCAAACTCTCTGGGCCTGTGTGTATGAGGTTTTTCTAACTGTGGTAATAAAGGAGTATTACAGTAAAGAGGCTTAGAGAGCACGAGTTTATTACCTTACAGTCTTACAGAGCAGAAGTTTGAAATGCGTCTCCCTGGCCTGAAGTCAAGGTGGTGGCACAGATTCGCCCCGCCGGAGGATCTGTTTCCCTCTCCTTCAGAGGCTCCTGCGTGCGTTCCTTGGCTCACGGCCTCTGTCTCCATGTCAGAGCCAGCAGCGTATTGTCCTCATCTCACTGCCTTTGATAGTTGTGTCTGCCATGTCTTGTCTAACTGATTCTCCTCCTCTCTTCTCACTTAGTGGGACTTCTGTCATGTGATGTCACATTCATAGCTTCTGAGGATGAGGAGGTGGGCATCTTTGGGGGCTGTTATCCTCTCTTCTATAATTCTGTACCGAACTTGTTTTCTTCACCAACCAGTAATGTCCCTGAAAGCAGGATCACTGGCGTATTCTGTGGTCTCTTCATATGCCAACACAAGGCCAACGTAGAAATGTTAAGGAATGCCTGCTGATTGCATACATGGAGGAGAAGCAGTAAGAGATGCCTGAACACAACTTCCCCCATGGATCTTTTTTAGATCTCAAGACCCTTAGGCCTGAGAGCAGAGACATTGTTTTATTTCTCCAGATGCTCCTAAATATTCTTCAATACAAGTGGGTGTCCAAGATAATACTTAGTTGCAAATGTCTACCTGGTGGGGTCGGGAAGTACTGCTCCAGGCCAAGACCCTTGCTGGAAAGCCCAGGAGGCAGCAGTGTTTGCTGGTGCTGGGGCTAACTATCTCACTGGAGCTAGTGCCTTATTCTCCACAGGCTGAGTTTCTCCAGGTCCTTGGGGATCAGAAAACAGACCCGGTGTGGCCGCTTGTCCAGGTTCTATCGCTGGGCTCTGAAAGGGTCGGGATTTGGAATCAGATCTCCCCAGTCCTTGCAGACGGCAGATGGAGGAACTTCGAGAGCGAAGATGGGACATCCCTCTGAACATGCCTGTCCTCCTCCCCTCTGATCGTTCTTCTCTGCCTTCCTGACCATGTTGTCTCTTCTGAGCCTCTCTTCCCTGTACTATAGTTGTTCCTGGTTTGGTGCAGCTTTCCCTCATTGATCTCTATTGTCCTCCTTCTGGAACCTCTGGTTTGGTCCAAAACCTTTTTTTTTTTTTTCAGACCTTCAGTCTCACATTTTATACTGTCCTGTGGCCCTCTCTGCTCTTTCCATCAGCACAGACCGGCTCTGATAATACACCCCTGAGAAATTTCAGTAACGCTCTATCACCCTCATCTACCTTCAACTTATGGCCCCGTGGATCTGGACCATGCTCCAGGCAAACACAAAGGCTCCCTATATTTTTCTCCAAACTCACTTTGTACTTCCTTCTTCTGTCTTTTTCCCAATCTGCTCCCTCCGTCAAGAATACCAGCTCTCAATGCCTCACCCTTTTCTCCTCGTACCCATAGGAGTTGCACAGACTTGTATCAAGTCTTTGGGTCAATCTGTGGGTTTGGTCGAAGAAGAAGGCTGAATAATGAATCACTTGTTTTGTTTATTTACCCAGCCCACATTTGTAGAACACAACTATGACACAGGTACTGGGTGGATTTGGCCCACAGAGGAAGATGAGAAAGTTGTCTCAGTTCTTATAAAGCTTATTGCCTCCCGGGAATTGCTAATTCCGTTATCCATAATTTAATTTCAGCAGAGAGATGTTTGTGTGTGTGTGGGGGGGGGTTTGCAGGAGTCAAGTTGGGGTGAGGAGAGTTGTGAGATGAGGCCATACAACGGTTCCCCAGGAGATGACATCTGGGCCCTGACTGGGTGGTCATTGCCTGGACTTGGAGTCCACCGCAGAGTCCTGGGATGGACTGGGCTGAAGCTGGGGCTGCCAGAGCTGAGCTGGAGAAAGCAGGAAGGTGGAGGGAGGAGCTGTCTGCCAAAGAGGGCAGCATGGCCAGAGGCTGCATAAATCACAGAGACCTCTGCCAAGCCCCTGGGCTCTGCGGAAAGGTTATCCTGAGCTGTGGTTGCTGGCCACGTTGCTCAGATACCATTAATCCAGCTTCCAGGAAAGACATCAGTCTGGGAAGGGGCTGGGGGCAGCAGCAGCCTAGGGGTGAAGCTAATGTGGGCTGAGCAGCCCAGGGAAGGTGAGAATGATTATGTAATTGCCATGCCAGCCCCGATGCAGCTTCTTACAGGGGGTGGTGTGGGGCAGTTCTGAAGCTTTGTAGCTGCTTACACTCCACAGCCTGCGATTGTGCTTTGCCCAGGTGGTTGTACTTGTCTTCTCATCACCTGTGAATTCACAGGGAAGGCACCTGCACAAGACAGCACCCTCGGCGCCTTGCACCAGGTCTGGTGGGTGTTCCATATACATGTGCTCCATGAACTGGATCCCTGGGGCTTGCTTCTCAAGTGGTCCAAAGATGGAAGGTAATGGGTTGAACTGTGTTCTTCTGAAATTCATACGTTGAAGTCCTAAGTCCAGCCACTGCAGCACATACCTACCTGCATTTGGGAGTAGGGTGATGACAGATGTCATTAGTTGAGGTGAGAGCATGTCAGTGGAGACTGAGCTGCCAATCCCACATGACTAGTATCTTGATACAAAGTGGTTGCTTGCATGCAGGCAGCATGCCTGGGAAGATGGGAGTCTTGAGGCCCTGAGCCAGTGGTGGCAAGCCCATGGAATTCGGGCTGCAGCTGCCCATTTGTATCATTGAAAGCTCTAAAAGCTTCACTGTCACTGCCCTGAACTACAGACTTGTCAGAAGTCCACCCTTCCTTACTGCCTTCAGAGGGAATGTCCCCCTACACCCCAACTTCTGGCTCTGCAAACTATGGGAGAGTAAATACTGGTGTTTAAGTCATCTAGTGTGTGGAGCTTCATTCTCACAATTCCAGCAGATTAACATATGTTCTCTTGGAACTCCCTGCCCACACTGTAGGTTTGTTTGGCTCAGGGTGGCACAGCTGACTTGTGTGTGTGTGTGTGTGTGTGTGTGCTGTACTTGCTGGTAACTAGAGGCTAAGCTGGATAGATGCCATTCCTCTGGCAAAGCTTCTTTCCATGGCCCAAGGCAGACTAGGGCAGGCTATCATTTGCTTGCATTCCTAGAGTCTGGATTTGCAAATCAAAGGACTTACTCCATGACTCTGAGCTATGGGGAGCCTGAGTGACAGTGTCATTCTCCAGGTCCCTGTAGGCTTTGCTTGCATGGATTTCAGGGTTGATCTGGGGAGGTAGCCGGAAGGGAAGCCCTGTTAGCAGAGGGAAGCCAGGTGCATCTGAAAGAGCCTACCCTGGGCTCTTCATTCTCTGCATGGTGGCTGTGGCCCCCATAGACAGACATCCTGGGCCAAGTTAACCTTTAACCAGGTGGCTCTGGTCCTCAGCTGTGGGGCCTAGGGCTCCTGCGGGCTGTGAGCAGGCCTGCTTTTCTGTTCTTGTCTCCGGTGAACCAGAGTTGCTGATGAATTGCCCCCACACCCCCACCCTCAGCCCTGCCACCATGTTGAGTGCTGGTGTCCCTGGCCAAGATGAATGGGTCCCACTAATGAGCTGGAGGCGGGGGCACCATGATCCCTGACCCCACACACTTGGAGCCAACGGCCTGGGGAATGGCTGCCCGGAGCCTGCTTAATGTGTCAGGCTGGCCTCTGAAAGAAAAACACATTTATTGCTACTTAGAGAAAATTGATCTAATTGGAATGGAAACATTCTGCTGATGGAACATGGAATTTTTATTAGGAGGGTGACTCAAGTTCAGCCAAGGTATCCCAGCGGGGAGGAGGCAAGAGAGTGTTTCTAGGGATTTTACCCCCAAACTACCTCCTAGCTGAGGCTGAGTATCTGAGGTCTGGGTTTGAATTCTGATGGCGCAGCCTATGGACCCTATGGTTTAGAATCACGTAGCGGTTTCTGTGAGGCCTGGTTTCATAACTCTGAAACGTGAAAAATAATTACAGTGTTCTTGCAGACTTGTTGAGAGAGGGAAATGAAATTATGCATGCGTCAGGGCTGTGGCACTGCCCTTAGCAGGAGACCGACTAAGTCCAGGGGGACCTTTGTGAGCCAAGACTGCACATGGTTCCAGTCCCTGTGGCCAAGTCCCCTGCAGTTCAGTAACAAACCAGCCAAAGCCTTGTTGGCTGCAACAGAGATGACTCACTTGAGAGCTATTTTTAGGTAGTGCTCTGATCCCTGAAATGTGGGGCCACACCCCCTCTGAAGCCTCAGAGTCACCCCTGGCTACTACTGAGCCTTCATCTCTTACTGCAACCAAGTTTGTTTAAGATCTCCTAAAGTTTTCTAAACTCTCTTTGACTCCATCCCCACTGCTCTGGCTCTAATAAGGCTGTCATAACTCCTGACTTCACTAACTCAAGGACTGTACCATCTCCTCTCTGGCTTCTCATTCTTAGTCCACCCTGGTCAAGCTTCCACAGTCATTCTCCAAGTCAGTCCACCCTCCATATGGACTTGTTCATCCAGAGCAGAGTTTGGATCAGATCACTCTTCATCTTAAAACCCTTTCCCTGCTCCACACTGCCTCCTCCAAGTGCCTCAGCCTATATACTGGGCCTACTACAGGATAACTGTGTACTTATCAGCATCTAAATTGGGATAATTTTATCCAGGACAAATTGTAAGATGCATGGGATGCCCAGTCAAGTGGCATAAACCAGTACTGTGCTAGGCAAACTGGGGTATATGGTCAGTCACTTTGTCCATCGTGGTATAGCCTTTGTCTCATCTCTAGACACTTATGTGGTGACTCCTATGCTTCTT
>NDGN011476586.1:0-20919 GCA_002564285.1 Tympanoctomys barrerae
TTTTTGTATTTTTACTACAAGGTCTACAGGGTCTCACTACACAGATTGGACTTGTAGTTTTCTCCTGTTTTCAGCCTCCCAAGTGCTGGGATTACAGGTGTGTGGCACCACATCCAATCCTGGGGAGGGGCCAGCACAGCACACCAGGAATCCAACCCTAGTCACTATGACTGCCTGAGAGGCCATTTTAGTTTGCTGAGCTATCTGGCTGACCCTATTGGTGAGACATTTGACACTAACAATTGACACCTTCATGTGAAGTAAGGCACTGTCTTGTTTTTCCAGGTAACTGCATGTTAAGCCTTATCTCTAATTATGACCATGAAAGAAATTTGAGAGCCAGGTTACAAGTAATTTGGGGTGAGTTCCCTAAGTAGAGGAGGGGGGAGACACTGCCTATAGGTCACAGGTTAAGCCATTACACTAAAGACTTAGAGAAAGACAGAAGAACCATGTTGGAAAACACCTCCTCTTGATGAGAATCATCTCATCTCTTCGAATCAGCTCTCATATCCATCACCAGTGCTTCTACACAATGGCCCTCAAATCTTGCTTCATCTGTTCACATAGCTGAGAGAGTCCTTTTCTTATAATACCATGTGGGTCAGTCAATAGTAATAGTCATAGTGGTGATCTTCCATCAGGATTGTTGATTCTTCCTTCAAGTTTCTTATGGGTAAATCAAGAATGAGCACTGTTTCTTACGTGAGAGGCTGCTGCAGCCATGAGTCCAGTGGATGGTGTTCATGGATGTCCTCTGAAGCCCCTCCAGTAAACCAATGCTCACCAGGAGGGGAGAGGAATGAGAATTATGAAAGGGAAAAGGGAGGGTTGTGAAGAATAAAAAACTAGGAGGCAGGAGTTGAGGTGTGGCCCAAGAAGCTGCACATAAGTGCTGACTTGGTTTCCATGGCAGGGACTCCCCATGGGCTCACTGCCCCAGAAGCCAAAGTTTCCATGATGTACTTGCCCACTGACCTTCCTGGCATTTCTTTATGAAAAGGCCATTGTCGTTTCCTTACAGCTGTGCATCAGAATCTACCCTCTGAACAATGTCAGTGGGCCTGGGTAATCAGAATTTTGAAACCCTCACTCTGTGGTCATGGTGGGTTGAGCAGATGGCCTGGAGGAATTTCTGGCACTGTCAGCTTCAGATCTTTATAGATTTCCACCATCTTGTGGATGGCCATAACTACCAAGTGCCAGCTGAACCACTCTTAGTGCTCAAGTGACACTTATGCAGGAGAGTGTCTCCCACTGTGGGACAATGGTCAAATCCAAACCTGGGGGTGGGGGTGGGAGGCTAAAGGACAGATTAAATGGCTCCAGTCTCACCTGGCCAAGATAACATAATTGACATGGATGGTTTGGGCTGTGTTAACACTCCTTGATGACTTTTTGTAACTAGAGTTAAAGAAGAATTTTCATTTCACAAGAATGAAATCTCTCAAAGCATCTTAGGTATGTGTATGAAGTTGTCACAACAAAACTCAATATTTTAAAAAATTAACACGGACTAACATACATATGTTTGGTGGTTAAAGAAAAAGAGAGAAAGCTGATTATGTCATCCATGGCCCTCTGCAGAAGTCCCCGATGATGGCTATAGCCTGCTCCCTGCTCTACTACAGAGCAAGACGGTAGAGCTTGTGCTTGATGAGTACAGAGTTTCTCCTCACATGCTGGTCTTCCTTTTGGAAATGTCCCTGCTCCTTCTACACTTGGCTGCCTGCTTTCCCATTGTCAGGTACTATGTCTTCCACAATTTCTCTGAACTTTTCTATCCTTTGTGGCTTTCACATATCCTTAGTCTAAAACAGATAAGTTCCATTCTTATAGTTTGGTTGTTGATTAGCTATCTTTCTCATTGTTTCTCTAGGAACATATACTACCATTGCCTGGTCCAGAGTAGCTATGAAATATTTGTTGGAAGAATAAATATAAGAACACATTTTAGTTTGCTCCATGATAGAATCAAAATAGCAAATCAGAGCAGAATGTTCTCTAGAACCTGCAGCTGTGGTTAAATTCCCCTTTCTGCATTCAAACTTCATGTGAATTACTGGAGTGTCACTGTGGAATGTTAGGTTGCTATGGAAAGAGACTACATTGTCCTTGTTTTCTACCTATTATCTCTTCTTTATGCCCTGTATTGCTCAGAGTAGTTTAACAGCCTTGATCTTCAGCAAATTTTACTTGGGTATATCAGAATACAGATGAAGGAAGGGGTTGGGGAAGACAGGAAGAGAGAGGAAGAGGGACAGTGACAGGGACAGGGAGAGGCTGAGAAATAGCTGGCACACATTGATTTTCTTAATGCTAACAAAGAGAATATCTTTCTTCTCTCCTTCCTTCCTCTTTTGTTCTTTTTTGTTTTTTCCTCTCTCTCTCTCTCTCTCTCTCTCTTTCTTCTCTACTTCTTTATTTTTTCTATCTAGATTTAGCTGAATGAAAGACTTTCCAAATGGATGATTTCCCTTCTTCTTCATCCGTAAGAGAGATAACTGTGAATGTAGAGTTGGAAAATAGGACCAGGAAAATTTAATACAAATGATTTCTTAAGTAGCCAGGTCTCCAAACATTCATGAAGTATATGTCACACTAAGCTATGTCAAGGCACTTGGGGCATAGCAGTCAAAGAAGGACACAGTCATTTATTCTGACAGTCATAGGAGATAAGCTACAGATAACAGGCCAACTTCTGTCTACTGTCGTGGCCAGTAAGTGTCCTCAGGCACTGTAGGACAGCATGGTAGTGGTGGGGTACATCAAGAAGGGAGTGGCAGAAATATCATCTGTTTTGCATGACACTTGTGCTAAAAATGGTCAAGACCGTGAGTGGTGGCAGCAAGGTCAGAAAGCACCATGCCACCCTTGGGAAGGTCTTTGTGCCTATTCCAGGCATGATGGATAGCCAGGGTATCCCTGTTTTCAACACAGTGCTACAGAGTGCAAAAGGTTTGTGCTATGACTCTAAAATTTCCTAGGGAAAATGCTTGCGGGCCACTAATTTCCTACCCTCTTCATAAAGCCAACAAGGAGATAGCCAGTGACCAAGAATGGTGGAACAGAGAGAAGAGCCTCGATCACTGGCAATTTGAAAACTACTGTGCTATCCCTGAACCCCCAGTTCCAAGTTCTTTTAATGAGAAGAAAAAAAAAGACTATGATTTTAATTAAGTGACTGCTACTTGAGGGTTCTGCTATCTTTGGCTGAATATATTTCAAATGGCAAAGATACTCTAAGGCATTTCCCCACATTTCTACTGTAATCTTTCTACTGGTTATTAAGACATAGTAGGGCCACATCTTTATCAGGATACTTCCATCTCTATCATGACAACTGCTTTTCCTGGATCTCTCAATGGTTAAGCTTAGTGGTTAAGCTCAATGGTCAACCCAACTGGCATGGGACCATGGGAGCAGTGTAAAAGATTAGTAAAACACACTTCAGGGAGCGTCCAGGTAGATGCCTGAGAAGCAGCCTAGAGTCTTTCTGTGACCCCTCCCTCTACCTCTTCAGTGTTGTATTCCTTCTGGAGATCCTTCTGCTCCCCTGCCCCCATGAACCAAGCATCTCTGTTGTATCACCACAATGTGCCTGCCTTGGAGGACACAACCAGGGATGCAATCTCCTGAAGACATGAACCAAAGAAACCATTTCCTCCTTTGAGTTATAGGTTTCAGGTGTTTGGCTGTAGAAGGGACGTGGGGATGGGGAAGAATCTAATACATCAGCCTTCGCTTGATTGAATGCTGCCTCACACTCTGAGTGTCCAATCTTCTCCTAGGTCTGTGAGCAAGGCCACATGGTCGGCATAGCAGTGGTGTCTGTGTGACTCCCTTCCCCTCAAATATCAGCACAATGCAGTGTGTGCAGAAGGATGCTTACTAGTTAAATTAAAAACTAAGAAAATGACTCTTTACATCCTGAACAAATACCACTTCACACCTTTATGTTCAATAGAGAGAGGTCAATAGAGTGGTCAAAATCAAATGAGTGATTTTTCCCACTGGAGAAATCATTCATTCTTCTGATTGTCCCCTCATCTTAGCCACTGGGGAAGCGCGGCTGTGGCTTAGTGAGCAGGATGAATTGGCGATAAGTGACCCTAGAGGTCAGGATTCAGCAGGCATCTTGGCTAACCTCTTCATGACTAAGGGAAAAGAGAAAATGCAGTGACAGCAGGAAGGCAATGGCCTTGTCTCATTCTTTAGAAGCAGCCTGAGAGGAAGTCAAAAGGCCTGAAATAAAAATATTTCTTGGAAAATAACCAAATCACTATTACCACCATTGAGGTCATCTTTAAAAAAAATGAAAAGTAAATTAATTACTAGGTTAAAGAAGGAAAAAAAGCACTTTACAATATTCTATGAAACCAAGTTTTGATAGAAAACAACACAATAAACACCGACCTAGAAGCTGTACATTCTCCTGGAAAGAAATACTTTAGAATCACTGTTGCCTGGTTAGGGGACTTAGTTGGCTCAGTTGACAACAGGATGAGGGGACACTAGGAAGGGTAGTGAGCAACCCCACAAAGTTGATGTTGAGGTTTGGTGGGCAGCAGCAGCAGCAGCAGCACATTTAGCCATCTGGATTTGTCATATGAGGACAACCTCGCTGAAGGGGACCGCAGCCCTTAGAGTGAGCCCAGGGCTTAGAGGTATGTGGAGTGACTCACCAGTGGTCGCCTTCACGCGGGCTGGCTTGCTTTTGTGCCTGCCCTTCTCTGCCGTGAGCAGAATGGTATATTCCTGGCCGGGCTCCAGGCCTCGCAGCACGTGTGAGGTGATATCTCTGGGCAATTGCTCCTCCACGGATTGGCCTGTGGGGAGGCTGTAGTTGAGGCGGTAGCGGTCAAACTTGGCCAGTGGTGTCTTCCACAGCAGGGTCAGACTGTTCTCTGTGGTTTCAGAAGCCTGGAGATCCTTGGGTGCATCAATTTCTAGGAGGAAAACAGAGACAACTAGTCTTTAGGAGACAGGGAGCAACTGTTTCAGGGGCAGAAGTCACCGTCTGGGCTGGAGCTTTGGGTCTGCCTCAGGAGTTGCATGCCTGAGGACAGTCACCTTATGGAGTCTCAGTTTCTACTTTAATAAAGCAGGCCTACTTATATGTCACTTTGTTGGATGTTTGGAAGATCAAAAATAACATAGAGGTATGCCTGTATGTGGAAGTGCTACTTCAAAGTATTAAAAAGGATTGGAAAAGAAATTAAGCTGTATCATGTACTTGTACCAATTCCTCATAAGGAAGGTTAACATTATATACTACAAACATGTACTAATGAAAATAAAAGAGTTTGGAGCACTGATTCAAAAGCAATCTTGGTGAATTTCAGAAGAATTATACTGAAGGAAAAAAAACTAAGCCAGTTTCAAAAGGCTGCACAATGTTGAGACAGACTATAAGTGTGGGGATAGTAAAAAAGCTCATGTGCTAAAGCCTAAATCCTGATGTGATGGTCCTGGGAAGAGGGGACCTTTGGAGGCTTTGTCAATGGGATTAGTAGCCTTATTACAGGGGATGTGGAGATTCCTCACCCTGTCTGCCCTCTGAGGACACAGCAAAGAGACAGACGCTTGTGTGAACCAGAGACAGGGCCCTTGCTAGACTGGATTTGTTGGCAACTTGCTGCTGTACTTTTCAGCCTCCAGACTGAGAAATAAGTTGCTTCTCTTTCTAAGCTAGCTCATCCGAGATGTTTTTGTTACGGTGGCCCAAGTGGCCCAACACTCCTTGGATTCCATTTCTGTCACATGGTCAAATGGCAGATCTGAAGAACCGATTGCTACACACTCAGTGTCAGGCAGAAGGGGAGAAGATGTAGGAGTTGTGGCTATAAAGGGTGTTAGTGCATGGGGCTCTGGAGTAAAATAAATTGCATCTCTACCTTACAGGTGGGTCTTCAAATCTACATCTGAAGGGCCAGGGAGGTGGCTCAGTAGAATAAGCACTTCCCTGGCAAGTGCAAGGGCCTGAGTTTAATCCCTAGTTCTGAAAAAAAAAACAAACCAACCCCCCCAACCCCCCCCCAAACCAACCAACCAACCAAACAAAAAAAACAAAAACAAAAAACCCCCACCTATAATGAAGTCACCTGGAAATAAACACACACATGTATGCAACACTGCAGAGACCTGAATAAAGTGGAGAGATTACATCAATATTGATTTCCCCATTCTGATAATAGTCTATGCACATGCAAGCTGTTAACTTGCGCTCACTGGGTGATGGCCATGGGGATCGTTCAGGATTTCTCAGAACTGCGCATGAATTTAAAATAACATATTGTGTCTTGAATGTGTATATCTTATTTTGGAAGACTAAAAGTTCTATATATATCATATTATATGTAGTTATTATAATAAATATTTAAAGGGATCATAAAAATGAGCCTCACCTGGACCCTGCATCCAGATTTATTCAGATCTGGGATGTATTAAAAACTACCTTGCTGGAGTTCAAGTGAGATGGTATGCTGGATCCGGGTTGGTCCCTCTCTGGAGAAATGTACATATGTGCACATACATACACATATGTATACATGTATGTAGATGAAGGCCCAGGGTTGGATCCTGAATTCTGTGGGAGTTTGTGAAGTGTGACCTCATGCCCTTCATATCCAACCTCCCTTTCCTCCCAATACCTGGAGGAGGCAAGTTGGAAACTGGCAGGAAAGCAGAGGGAGCAGCTGTCTTCTCTATACACGCATTTCCCATAAAACAAAACCAAAAATCTTAAGGAAGGAATCAATGGCCTTAAATCCTGCATCCCACTTAGGGCTCCCCTCAGGCTGAAACTACAGGATGCTATAGATTAAAGCAGGACCTGGGAGCCAGGCATGGTGGCACATGCCTACAACCCCAGGATTTAGGGGTTAAGGAAGGAGGACTGCTGTGAGTTCAAGGCCAGCCTGGGCTACCTAGTGAGAACCCATCTCAAAAAAACCAACAACAAAAACTAAGAAAAGTGGGACCTGAGTTTAACTGTCATCTTTCTGTTCTTTACTTTTCTTGGTGCATGTGTTTTCTAAAGTGTTAAGAAACCCCTTGATGTATTTTAATTAGAAAACGGCTTATTAAAAGCCAGAATTGGCAGCCAATTTAAATACATAGATTTCTTAGAAAATGTAGCTCTGATTTTTCTTCCTAAGTCCCCCCTTCCCCTTCCTATAGAGAAAACATTATTGACCTCATTGGTCACCTGGGCATGCTTGGATGGGGATGGTGGTGGTGGTGAGGATTGATGTTCTGTGGTTCTAAGAACTGAAACCAATGCCTTTGACCAAAGCTATATACTCAGCCCTTCTTATTTTTTTTTTTTTAAGTGTCGAGATATGGTCTTGCTAAGTTACTAAATTGCCCAACTAAGTTTGATGTTGCAATTTTCCTACTTTACCCTGCCAGGTACCTGGGGTCATAGGTGTGTGCCACTATGCTTGTCTGTGCGATTTTCAGATGGAGGCTCTGTGCTAGATGACCTTGGAGCCCTCCATCTCCTCCAGGCTTCCTGTGTTCTCCTTAGGAGGTTTCTGCCCCATCAGCCCCGTGTTGCCTGCTCAGTGGCAGCTTTGGGCTGGTGTGCTCACCTGTGGCAGCATTGATGGTGGCTGGATCACTCTCCCTGTCCTCCTTCACAGCAGAGACTCCAATCCCATACTCAGTTCCCGGCCTGAGACCTAGGAGAGAAGACACAGACTCTGACCCGGTCCCAGGACACGCTGGTTTCTCAGTTTCTGAGACCTCACCTATTGAAGCACTAGTGGGTAGGAAGTGTTAGGAACTGGGCTTGTTTCTTTCTTTCAAAGTTTATGAAATAAGGGAGATGTGGGAGCAGGTGCCTGTCCTTAGCTGGCTCCTGGGCCACTCCACTGGGGACACAGGACACCCACCTGTGAGTGTGGTTTTGGTAGTGGTCTGCTGACTCTTTGGAACATCGACCTCGGCGTGGTCGCCTCCAGAGATGGGTGCGTACTTGATTCTGTAGCTGTCAATGGCTGCCTTGACGTTCCTCCATTCCAAGGTGATGCTGCTATCTGTCTGGGAGACGCGTCGCAGATTCCTAGGTGCATCCAGGCCTGTTGAGGAGGAGAGGGAACCTTTGCACTAAAAATGTCAGGCACCAGGAGAAGGGATCTTGGTCAGCTCATGCTGAAGTACAGAAAGCACCGGCCACTGGAAAGAAATGACAAATCCTCCCCACCGTGACTGACACTCACATGTCCCTGTCTCCTTGGCTGATACATGAATCTAAACAAATCCTGCAGGTTTGACCTCTTTTCCTGTGATTGATATATGTGACATTTTATTCCTCAGTGTTTTTCTCAGATTTTGGGTTTAAGAAACAAAAAGAAAGAAAGAAAGAAAGAAAGAAAGAAAGAAAGAAAGAAAGAAAGAAAGAGAAAAATATCATGAATGTTGATCTGGTCTGTAGTGTTTCACCATTATAATTCTAGTAACTCATACTGTGCTTACTGAACTCTGAAAAAATGTTAATTGAATAAACAGTTCAGATGCTGGTACTTTAAAAATAATGTCATAGGCTAGGAGCTCAGGGGCTTCTTTGTCATTAATGTTTCCTATACACTATGTTTTATTTTAAACATATTTATGTAAATTCGGTGCATTTTAAGTAGAACTTTTCTCTAAGAATATCAGACCAACATCTTCTCTGTATAAAATAACAACAGAAAAATATTATGGAACATTATTTGCATTTTTCCTTTGAAATATTAACTGCTATGGTATTTCAAAAAAAAAAAAAAAAAGCAAAGGAATGGGAAGCCCTTCTTGCTTTATGGTGAAATGAGTCTGGAAGACATCCCCATGTGGAATGGGATCGAAATCCTACCAGGTAGGCTAGGGTGCTGGTGGGCGCCTGTCCGCTCAGTCCTCTGGGGATCCAAAACACAAGGATCACAGGGTTGAGCCCAGCCAAGTCCCTGGTGAGCTTAGGGACTCAAGCGAGTCCTTGTTTCAAAAACTAAGAGAGGGCTGAGGACATAACTCTGCAAAAATGCTAAGTTCAATGCTTGCTACTGAGGAAAAGGAAAAGGAAAAAAAAAAAGGAAAAAAATAATAAAAAAAGGAAAAGGAAAGAGACCCTGCCACTGTCCCCTCTCGGTCCTGCTATCAGGGGAGGCCTGGTACCTGTTGCAAAGGTCTCTTTGGCCGGGTTGCTGGACATGTCACCTCTGCGGGAGATGAGGGACACCTCATACTGAGTGTCAGGCTTCAGGTTGCCAATGGAGTACTGGTTCTCGTCGTGCGTGAGATCGATGGTGGTGCGATCGCCTGGTACATCTTTGATGCCATAGGAGAGCTCGATGCCGTCGATCTCGGCCAGGGGTTTGAACCAGGTGACGAGAGCTGTGGTGTCTGTGACATCTTTCACCTCAATCTGGCTCGGTGCATCCAAGCCTGTCACAGGCAGAAGACAGGGCAACTTCAGAGATCATGGCCAGGACCAGGTCCAGGTTTGGGGGGGGGGCTTTGGCATCAGGCAGACCCTTGTGTGAATATTCAGATCCCTACTCATTACCTGCCTTGATTTTACTTTTCAGAGTCTGTTCCTTGTTTGAAAAATGTAAGTGGAGATTATGATATCTACCTCTAGGAGGTTTTTTTTTTTCCTTGTCAAATAGTGAAGGAGATAAAGCTCACAAAGTACCTAGCTCAGAGCCTGGCACACAGCAGTTACACGCTAATTGATTGTTCCCTTGTTGGTGTTGTCATTGTCATTACTGTTCTCATAAGTTTGGGAAATAAACATAAAGGATACTGCCTTTAAAAAATGTGATAGAGTCTTCTGATTTTTTTTTTTTAATTAGGCAAAACTTTCCTCAATGACAAGTAGCTTTTCCATTAGAATTATAGGGCAGGAATTTGACTTCCTGGATTACCTTAATGGTGTATGATGGTGTATGGGAAGTGGTTTTTGATTGAAATTCAGCAAGAAAATCATCACTATATCATGGCTTATCTGCTCGCCCTTGGATTTTCTGGTGTCCAGTTAGGCTTGCTTCCAGGCCCACCCACTCCTGTATTTCTTGGTCTGGCGGTAGCTCCCTGCTGAGACCTCTGGGCGCTCACTACTGCTCTTCGTTGCCTCTTGGTCTCCGCATGTGCTTCTTCTCATAGGGTCACCATCCCCCTTCCCCAAGTCTCCTACCCATCTTTCAAAATCTCTCACAGGACATCCTACGCAGGAGTCTCTTTTAACCCTGCTATGACCAGGTGAACGTGACTGCCCTAGAAGAGCTTTCTAAGAGCAGGCTTTTCTGTCCTCCTGTAACCCATTTCCCTGCACTTGGGATCAGTTTAGTGGGCTCGTTCATGTATTCAGAGGAATAGTTTTTGTCCTTTCTGGATCCCCAGCATAGAGACAGAAATGCACTCGATATACAGTGAACATTTCTTTCTCCTTTTTGAAGCACTGAAGTCTGCATTTTCAGCATTAGTTGAATAAGGGATGTCAATAGAAGTGCCTAAACTTTTCACAGGCTCTGAGAAAGGGTTCACAGGCTATAGGAAAGGTCTTGCCATGTCTTTTTTTTTTTTTTAATGCATTTGGTTGTTACAGGGTCTCACTATACAGCTTGCACTCATAGCGATTGTCCTGTTTTCAGCCTCCCCAGTGCTGGGATTACAGGTCTGCACCCCTATGCCCGATTCTGTGGCTGGCTCAGCCCACCCTGGGCATGGTGCTGGCACAGCATGTGGTGCTGGAGATTGAACTACAGCTCCTGTGCTGGCCTAAGCTTGTGTAAGGAGGAGCTTTAGTCTGCTGAGCTATCTTGCGGGCCTACCAAGTCTGTTTCTGAAGTCTAGATTTTGATAAGTCAGTTTCATCTGGAAGATGATCAGCCCATAAAAAGATGCAATGAAAATGATGCTACAGTTCTTCAGTGGTGCTCCTTTTCCTGGGTCCTTAGAGTTGTTAACCTGCCCTGAAAGCTTAGCTTCCTTCTTACTACCTCTCTCAGGGAGGAAGGGAAGAGTCTCTCAAGGTCATTGACACCCCTGCATTTGCTCCCCTGAGTAGGGGAGCAGGATTGCTCTACCCTGGTCACATTGAAGCACAACACTTTGCCATTCATGACTTTGTTCCTGTGGGTCTCATGGGGAGGAGGCTGTAAAACCATTTTGCAATTACTGGATCTGAGACTAAAAGAAATGGCCTTTTCAGAAGCGATGGTGAAAATGGAATTTAAACTCACAACTGACTGGACCCAAAGCCCATGCTCTGGGGGACCTGCCCATTAACTCAGTCATTTAAGTGAGTGCTTCAACAAAGCAGTCAGGCTCTGGATGCTGTGGTTTGAGCCCCATATCCTCAAGCCTTGCCAGACCTGCCCTGAAGGCATCCTGAGCCAGTAAAAAAAAAAAATCCTTCCAAAGCCCAGCTCTTTCCCTTTTATCTGGCAGGGCCTCTCAGAAATACTTATGGTCAAAATAGGTATAATGCACACTCCATCTAGCTACAGAGGGAGGGAACCAAGCTCCTTTTTCATTTAAATCATACAGTCCTCTATACTAGGAAAAACTTCAGAGAGGTGAGCAAAATGAAATACCCGTCCTTCTGTGTTGTTGTTTGCATAATTACGGGACTTCTGATGTTGGGGTTTGCAATTCAATAAAAAAAAAAAAAATAAAGCAACCACTCCTCAATTTAAAATGAAAAAAGATATAGCTGGGGGCAAGTAATGTCTTTTGTGTTTTCAGTGTGCTTTCTCTACGTCAGTGTTTGTTAATCTTTTCTGCGTCTTCCTGGTGATCTAATGATTTTTTCCTGTTGGTACCTGCCAATGTTGGGAGGATGGAAAACACTTGCTTATGAAGGAGAATCAGCCCCGAGCTAGGCAAAGTGCGCAAATGTTTCAATGCAAGCTGTTTTTTTTCTTGCCACTAATCAACAGCTTTAACTTTTCCAACAACCTGTGGCCTGGAAGAGTAGATTCCTCCAGGATCTGCTGTGAATGTTGTCTTGGAAAGGAAGGAGGTTTCCTAAGGGGCAACTCGAAATTGTTTTCTTACATCTTTTTTCATTCTTATCCACTCTCAGAAATTTTGATGACATCAGTACTGAATAAAATTTTGTTTAGATCTTATTGTTATTGTTGTTAAAGACATGGAATCAGTATTCTGTAAAATCCAAAGCCTATTCAATGTTAGTGGAAAAGCTCTGAAACTGATGCTTGCTGAAAACTATGGTCTAACGCTCTGTGTTACATGGTACTAGTTAAAGTGATTCAGCTTCTCTAGGCCTCAGTCTATCCTCTCAACATATAGTAACATGAATTAAAAAACATCATATTACAGTGATCCATGTGTGCATGAGGATGACCATGTTTAGAGTAGCACAATCCACACCAGCTAAATATTGGAAATGGACTATATGTCCCTCAACACATGGATGAATAAGGCAGTATAACAACCACTGTTGAATTGCTCTCACTTTGTTGAGTGAAATTCTGCATTGTTTCTAATGTACTTTAAAAACACATTTTGTATTCTTTTAAAAAAATCAAAAATAAATTATGGTATTTATGGACCATGGAGTACTGTTCTTCCATAAAGAAAGATAACAATGAGTCATTTGTAAGAAAATGGATGTGTGGAAAAAAAAGAAAATGGATGTGTGTTGAGACCATAATTTGAAGCAGATCAGACACATAAAGTCAAGTATTACATAGCTTGTCTTATATGAGAAACCCAAAATATGAATAAAGAAGGTCCATCTCCTTTCATCCTATTATCTGTCTTTTATTTTGTTCTTTATTAAGGAGGAGATGCATCTTTTTCAAAAGAGGGGCAACCACGGATGTGAGCAGGGAAGGGGAGAAGGTGGATGGAAGAAGAATTAATATATGCTTGCTCTGTGTATGGACCAATGCCCCACAAGGAATGCCGTCATTACATACTGCAAGCATGTATTAATGAAAATAAAACTAAAAAATATTGCAGACACTAAAAGAAAATATCGTGGCTGCTTGCCTTGCCTCTGTCATGAGAGTAGGTGACGGTGTTAGATTGGATGATGTGGCAGATTGTTGGCAATGACCTCGATTGCTCATTTTTGCATCAATGCCCCTTAGAATGTGCCTTGTAAGTTCTGCTCATCTAGACAGAGATCTGGCTCCCTACCCTTACACATGGACTGGCTTGGAGATTTGCTCTGACAGAAATGGTATCCTGTAGACCCAAGGCTGCTCTATAGCCTCTTGGACATCCCCAGAACAGTCTGCTGAGGATGAGGTCACCTGGAGCTCAATGACACCATCTGGTGGAGGCCATCCTGGACCATCCACCCCCAGAACAGACAGATGCATGAATGAGTTGAGGACAGGCTGGTTTGCTCAGCTGAGCCCAATCCCAATTCATGAATCTGCAGAAAATTTTAAGCCATTTCATTTGGGCTTTTTGTTAATTGGCAACAGTGAGTGTTGGTACAGTGAGATGGCACTGTGGCACCCAAAGGGTGCCATGAGGCCTCAGCAGCTCTCTCATGGGTCACAGGAATACTCACGGGTGGTGGTCACCCTTTTCAGGCCAGGGCCCCGGGTGTTGTTTTTCACGATGTGCAGAGATATCTCATACTCTTGTCCAGGAGCTAGGCCGGTTTGCTGGTAGGAGGTCTCTGGTCTCCTTAGGCTTTTGGTGATCTCTTCCTCGTCTTCTTTATTCTGAAAGACAGAAGCACCTTGGTGAGCCTCAGAGGAGGTGGCAGCCTTTGCGTTTATGCGAGTCATTTAGTCTGCATTTTTTATTCCTCTTTTAATTTTCCTTCTGTCAATCAGGCACCTACTGCGCATCAGAGCTCTAAGTCAGATGACAATGGCACAAAGAGGACGGGCATTGCGCCGGTTCATTTCGTTCTCTGTAAATCTCTCCTTTTCACAGCAAAGTCAATGACAGAGCATGAGAGGCAAAGGGATTCTGAAACTAGAACCTCTACCCTCCCTTGCCAGACTGACAGGCTGGGAGCAGAGAAGTTGTGTGATGGGCCCAGCCACACAGACAGCTGGCATCAGAGCCTGGGACTGAGTTCAGGAATAAAGCTTTCTACCTCATCTATGCTCTTGGGGATGGGGAGAAAGGCTGCCCAAACCTGAGATATGCCTGGAAGTATTTTGAGAGAGAGATTGACTCTTTTTTCTTTGCCTTTGAGTAGAGATTTATAAAACAATCTAGAAATGACCTCATCTCTATTTGTCTAGGCTCTCAGACTGAAATACTATGTATTTTACTTATTAAAATCAGGTGGTGTTATGCTTTGTGCCTAGTTATTTCCCCAAAGCCTCAAGCAGTCATGGGGTGGACTTCTAGAGTGTATGTGATTAATTCATAATCCAGTGCTGGGATTATGGGTGTGAGCACTGCTGGGATTATGGGTGTGAGTGTTGCACCCACCCTGGGGCAGATAGCCTGGATGCAGCAGTGGAGAGAGGCCTCTGCTGCTGCAACCACTGCTCCTGTCTTTTTGTTCTTGCTATTTTGCTGTCTTCCATTGTCATGAGCTATTGTCCTGTGCCATGTGCCACTTTGCCTTGGAGCCAGCTGAGTACGGACTGAAACCTCCACAAATGGTGAGCTAAATAAACCTTTCTTTCCTTACATTGGGGCATCAGATATTTTGTCCTAGCAATGAGAGAACAGTAACTAAGACAGAGGGAAATGAACAACATTAAAAATATATGTGCAAACCTGGAAAGTACGTGTTAAGACCTCATCCACCCCTGCAAAGCTAAGGAAATGGAGTGATGAGGTGAAAGCCTGCGAAGTGCTCTGGTCGTGTTCCATGTACTTGATACCAAACACACCTGCTTCCTCAGATTCCTCCCTTACCATGTTCCGGAAGATGATCTCCCATGTTTCAAAAGCTATGTCTAGAGGATCCCACTCCACTTCCACAGACGTCTCCTTGATGGACTTAAATTTTAAGCCTTCAGGGGCAGGCAAGTCTGTAAGGAAGAACACAGGTAGGATGTAAGGACAGGCAGAAATCCAGGAGGGGCCACACAGTCACGAATCCTGTTTGCTAAGCCCATCACAGATGCCAATTGTCCTGGGACTAATAACTGAGGTCCTTTGAAGGTCTTTCTGGTGTACTGTCTATTATGGGACAGAATGAAGTTTAATATTAGGACTAATTACATGATTGCATGACTGCTGGTTGATGTCACAAATAAAGCACAGGCTTTAGGATCAGACCAACTGGGGATAGAATCTAAACTCTATTATTGCAAACGTTTGACCTGGAACAAGTAGCACAAAATGCCTTGAGCCCGTTCCTCTGTGCAGGAGGAGAAGGTGACCGTGATTGCCCTTACGAATATATTGAGGGCTAAATCAGAAAGTCCAAGTGGATTGCTGGGCCTGATTCTTGTCCTGCAGCACAAGCGCACTAAAGCACTTGTTTTGCTGTAACCTATGTTAACATCACTAAGCAAAGAGCGCTGATTTCTGGACACAGCCTGCTCATCAGCTATAGTGAGGTGAGGTTTTTTTTTTTTTTTTTTTTTTTTTNACACTTGATTTTATTCCATGACAATGACTGGCTGACCCCGGGTCCCAGGCAGGGGAAGGCAGGGGTGGTGTGACCTGGGAACGCGTTGGCCAGGCTCAGCCGTCCACTTGGTCCCACTCGCTCCCTTCCAGTTCATTTTTTAAAAACTGAGACGCAAAAATTAAATGAAAAAATAAAAATAAAAACAAACCCCTGAGTTGTCGTGAGATGTTTACAGGAACAACTTATAGAAAAACATGGGCAGAGCAAGGAGAAAGAGCTGCTTCATCGAAAATACTCAATGGACTCCATTGGGATCTGGGCTCTCACATGGTACAGCCGCGAAAGCACAACCCGCGGGGCTGAAGGGGGAGGGCAGGGGTGGGGCGGGCTCACTCACAGGTGGCAACCCTGGCACTGACGGGGATGCTTCTCTTGTTCTCCAGGATGGCAAACACACGGATGAAGTACTCCACGCCAGGCTCCAGCTCCCGGATGACGGTGGACGTCTGGTCCCCAGGGACCCGGAACTGCATTTCCAGGCCATTGGCATGGGTAGGCGTGTACACTACGAGGTACTCCGTGACTCGCATCTCATTGTCCCATGCCAGGTTTACGGTCTCTTCTGTCACTTCTGTCACGATGAGGTCTTTGGGAGGGGACACTGGCAGCAATCAGAAAGGAAGGGGGTCAGTAATGTGCCACGTCAAATCCCCGTAGGGCTGCTTCTCTGGACCTCTGTCTTGTGCACTGTCAGCTACAGAGACCTGAGGTTCTCCCCTTGAAATCCAGCTTCCACTGCCTCTAAATGCAAGATCCAGCCCTCATATCCATCAGTGTCTTGTACTGCGCTGGAGGGCCTGGGCCATCATAGCACGGATTCTAGGGCTCTTTGTAGCCCAGGCCCACCTACTGTTCCCATTCCCTGGTCCTGGTCCAGCATCAGCATGGGAAGGAGGGCTGAGCCGCCCAAGCGCACTTGCCCTGGCAAGTTCAGGACTCCCATTACCTCCCCATTGCCTCCCCGTTAGCGTGCTGTTCTTCCTCATCAGCTGTCCCGGCCTCACTCAGGTTAGACCTTGAGCTGTGGCTCACAGTGGCAGAGATTCTCTACGATGGCAGTTGGATGACTGAGAGAGGCATACAAAGCCTCCCAGTGGAGCTCTGTCCCAAGTGGAGGATCACAGCTCCCCTAAAGAATCAGGGTCTGCGTGTGTGTGTTTGAGAGAGGAACAGTAACCTATGAAGTGAGTCTCTGCATGTTGATAAGCATGTAGTCCTCTGACCAGGACCGTGTGTGCGCTCTATTGCAGCTATTATCATGCCCACCTCATGCTAATAGGACGACTCACCCTGGGAGCAGTCGTCCCCGGTGTAGCCCTCATTGCAGATGCAGCGGCCCGAGACGCACTGTCCCAAGTTGTTGCAGTCACTGGGACAGGAGCGCTGCCCGCAGTCCACGCCCGTGAAGCCCTCCTGGCACACGCACTGGCCATCCACGCAGCGGCCCCGGCCGTGGCAGTCGCCAGCACACCTTCGCTCTTTGCAGTCATGGCCCATGAAGCCCTCGTGGCACACGCACTGCCCGTTCACACAGCGGCCCTGGCCGTGGCAGTCGTTGGGACAGGACAGCTCTGCGCAGTCCGGGCCTGTGAAGCCATCCTCACACAGGCACTGCCCATCCACACAGCGGCCCCTGTTACTGCAGTCCCGGGGACAGCGGAGGTCCCTGCAGTCTTCGCCTGTATAGCCATCGTCACAGACACACATGCCGTTCACGCAGCGGCCGCGCTGGTGACAGTCGTTGGGGCAGCTCATTTCGCTGCAGTCATAGCCCTTGAAGCCTGGCTCACACACACACTTTCCCTCTACGCAGCGGCCCCGGTTGTGACAGTCACTGGGGCACCTCTGCTGGCTGCAGTCCTCCCCTGTGTAGCCCTCGTCGCACACACACTGGCCGTTGACGCAGTGGCCGTGGCCGCTACAACTACGGGGGCAGCTGAGCTCCCCGCAGTCCACTCCTGTGAATGCTTCGTCGCACTCACACTGCCCATTGATGCAGCGTCCGCGGTTGTGGCAGTCGGCGGGACACCTCTTTTCGCTGCAGTCAGCGCCAGCAAACCCTTCGTCACACACACACTGGCCCTCCTCACACTGGCCCTGCCCGTGGCAGTCATGGGGGCAGGTGAGCGTGCCACAGTCCTCACCAGTGAAACCCTCTTCACAGTAGCAAGTGCCGTTGAGGCAGCGGCCGCGGTCAAAGCAGTCGTTGGGACAGACGAGCTCACTACAGTCCTCGCCTGTGAAACCCTCGTCGCACACACACTCGTTCTCCACGCAGCGCCCACGGTTGTAGCAGTTGTTGAGACACAGGGGCTCGTTGCAGTCATGGCCCGCAAAGCCTTCGCGGCACACACACTGGCCATCCACGCACCGGCCATGCTCCTCGCTGCAGGGCACCGGGCAGACCTCCTGGCTGCAGTCAGCCCCTGCGTAGCCTTCAAAGCAGACGCAGACGCCGTCCACACACCTGCCCTGGTCATTGCAGTCACTGGGACAGGCTAGCTGGCTGCAGTCCTCGCCTGTGAAGCCCTCATCGCAGATGCACTGTCCCTCGAGGCATTGGCCGTGTAGGTTACAGCTGCTTGGACACTCGGGCTCGGAGCAGTTGGGTCCTTTCCAGCCAGGCTCACAAACGCAGCCACATCCCTCCGTGCTGAAGTTACCTCGGCCACTGCAGAAGGGCCTGGTGTCCAGGCGGCCTGCAGGGAAGACAACAGAGACTCTAGCAGGCCTCCGCCTGTGGCATTCCTTTAGATTTCCCCTCAAAACTCAGATTCAAAGGCAACCCAGCTGAGTCAGAGGAAGGTTGCCTTCTTAGGCTCCTCTGGCCTTGAAAACCGGTTACCTATCTGTGAAATCAGATAGGGCTCACATCCCATTGTACAGGATTCTAAAGTGGCACTCCCCTTCCCTAGACTGTAGACCCGTACAGTCTAGACAGTGTGTGCTGCGTGTGCATGCACGTGTGTGCAAGCATGTGTATTTATCAAAACACCTGGGGAAAGAATCTATCGTTTTCATCATATTCTCAAGGGATCCTGACTGTGGAATCCATTACTTGGGGCTATGTTTCTACTTCTTTGCTTCCTAGTCAGAGTCAGGCTCATAAGGGATACTCAACAAGGAGCTGTTCACCAAACTGGATTGTGCTGGTCTTTAGTTGGGCCCGGTGTGGGAGTTGAACTGAATGGAGCCTCTGGGATCAGTTTCCTCCTATGCCAAGTGGAACTGACCCCTTGCTTCCTCGGGACAAATCAGGGTTAAATGAGAACAGGAAGTGCTTACTCCTGTGATGCTGTTTTCTTTTCCAAAACTTTTCTGGGGTTGGCTCAAGTTGCTACAGTGGCCTACCTGGTGGAAGCTTCTGATTTTCCATGAGTGAAGGGAGGAAGCTAAAGAGCGGCTTTCAAATTCTGTCAGGACACCTTTTACCATGGCGATATTCTAGACAACTCAGGCGCCACTGTCTTGTACTTTCTCTTTTAGAATGCTGCAGTTTTGGTGAAATGCACGTCAGGGCTGACGAATTGCTTTATACTGTTTTGGCTCAACTTGTAGAAGTTACCGCTTTGATCTTCACGAAGCTCAAGGAGGAGAAACAAAATTCTCATGCTCTTCTAGATAGTTCTGTTGTCATATATTATCTCCTTTCTGACTGGGGGAGGAAACCTTTTTTGTTTTTTTATGAAGCTAGTAGTCAATGAAAAAACTGTGGCTTGTCTAAACTGAGGTGTGCTTCAAGCCTAAATTACACACTAGTTTCAAAGATAGCATAAAAATTAAATGTAAAACATCCCTTAATTATTTCTATATTGACTGTAGGCTAAAAAGCAGATTTTTTTAAAAAAAAGTGAGTAAATTAAAATTGATGATTGAAATTATTTTCACCCACTTATTTTTCCTTTCTTCAATATTACCATTGAAAAGTTTAAGATTACATTTGTGGTTATATTATATTTTTCTTGGCCAACACTCACAAATGATTATTACAACCTATTTTTTAGTGTCAAACTTTGGTATTTTCATCTGCTTTTTGCCAAGGAATTGACAGATGTGCAAGATAATTTATGCCTAGAGAAAACTTATAAAAATGCTGCATTAGATATCTTGAGTACTTACAGTACTCCCTACTTATGGTGGCGACATCTAATCTTGAAATGATTATCCAAGTACTTCTTGGTATTCTTCCTCTGAGTGGCAGAATTAAAGATTTTCATTTCTGATTTGAAATTGCTGAAGCTTCCATAGCCTTACTGACTCCAAGGAATGGAGATAAAGAGCTAATTCCAAAGGAACAAAATTCCTCAAAATGGGATGCACATGGATACAGGTGGCAACAGAGGGTATGCGTTCTGAAGGCAGCAGGGACCCGAAAACCCCACCCTGCACTGTTCTGTGTCAGCCTATGACATTTGGTTGGCTTCCTCAAGTCCAAATTGTTAGATCTACAGGTGGGGTATTAAGTTTTATCTTTAAGGGGTGTTAGGAGGATCAAGTAGAACTAGTGACAGTGCCTCATACAGAGACCTTAGAGGGGGCTTATGTCTGGGAGCTCTGTCATCATCACATTAGGGCTCTGCTGCATGCAGGCTTGTTTTCTGGTTCCCACAGACCCCACAGTATCACAGTCATCACTACACACTGCTGAGAAATGTGCGATATGGCATTCCATATTGTAAGATCTAATTCAGACCCCTGCCATAGGATCTTGTGAATCCCACACTCTTTCTAAGCCTTGATTTCCCTGATTGTACAATAAGGTGATGGAACAGTATCTTACAGCATGCCCCTTGGGGCAGGAATTTCGTATATTCACAGGCTTTGTGGTCAAATCAGTTTAGGTACAGTATTGAAGTAAAATAAGGTTTCAGAAACTGATTTCTCAGAGGCCTGGAGATTTCTGAGAAATATTTGTCATCATGCCATATCTGAGAACAGGTGATTGCGCAGGGATATAGCTCAACGGCATAAGCTCTGGCCTGGCAAGTGCAAGGTCCTGAGTTCTATCTCCAGTACTGAAAACAAAAACAAAAACAAAAACAAAAACAAACCAAAAACCACAGTAGAGATGGTCTGTGCTTCACACTTGACTTTAAGAACTTTGTAAAATGAGCACCTAGGAACCCAGTTTGAAAACCCCTGATGCATTCTGCCAGACCATTCATTTGCCCCTTCTGCATGGAGAGAGGCCGGCCTGCTTCCAAGTCCTACCTTCGGCAGGTTGGAGACAGCAGCCTGTTCCCATGCTGCACTGCTCCCGCAGGGAGGACACCATGAGCTCCAGCTCTTCCAGCCTGCTCAGGAGCTCTTTGACATCTGGAGCAGCAGCACAGCCGCAGGCC
>NDGN011476587.1:0-10097 GCA_002564285.1 Tympanoctomys barrerae
TGTGAGGGTTTATTTTCATTCTTTATCTGAAAATCTCTACTTGCTTCTCTTCTATCAAAATGAAAATGAATTTTAATGTAACCTACATTAAAATTAAAGAACATGAGCTGGCCAGATAGCTCAGCGGATTAAAGCATCTGCTTAGACAGATATAGGGGCCGGGGTTCGATCCCTGGCCTGTGTTGCTGGTCCTGCCCCCAGGGCAGGCTGAGACTGTGACTGAGACTGGGCATGGTGGCGTGCCTGTAATCCCAATGCTTTGGAGGCTGAAAAACAGGAAGACCACTATGAGTCAGATCTGCACAGGGAGACCCTGTAGACCCTGTACTAAATACACTTTTTTTAAAAAGAACATGAGACGGTAACCTTATAATAGTTTTGAATTTTACTTTTGTGTCAGTTTATACTGCTAAAATAGAGTGAAAATGACTTGGATTCAGAATTTGAGGTCTTTTGGATTATCATAAATTATTTGGCACTCAACAGTCCTATGTAGGGCATCTCTTGCAACCTGATGAATTACACTAAATGACTCTGAACAAGCATTTATTATCTCACAGTTATTTTTTGTGGCTCAAGAATTCTGGCGTGGCTTAACAAGATGGGTGATTCTAGTTCAGATATGGACAAGGCCTGCTCGCTCTGTGTGAGTGTCTACTTCCAAGAGGCAGGAGGCTTCATACCCTGCTGCATGGTGCTCTCCACGAGTGACTCAGTGTCCTTGCCGCAGGCAGCTGACGGCCCCAGAGTGAGCAAGCCACGACAGAATAGGCAAGGAGAATGCAGCAGTGCCTCGTATGACCTGGGCGCCAGCGTTGGGTGCCACCAGACTTCACTAGCATTCTGTTGTTTAGAAACAAGGAGTCAGGGCCACCCGAACTCCAACAGAAGGGGATTAAGCTCTACATCCTGAAGAGTAATTTTAAAGAATTTGTGGCAATATGTTAAACCAACCAGAAGTATTATGTTGTTATTATTTGTTATATGTACCACATAAAGCAATTTTTAAAATTCTCTCTTCTTAAACCTGACCAGGGCCGGCCAGATAGCTCTGCAGACTAAGGCGCCTGCTTCGGCAGAGTGCAGTGGCCAGGATTCGATGCCAGGTGTGCTGGCCCCACCGCCGGGTGTGCTGAGATAGTGATTGAGACTGGGCATGGTGGCGCACACCCGTAGTTGGGAGGGTGAAAACAAGAGAATCACTAGAGTCCAATCTATATAGTGAGACCCGGTAGATCCTATAGACCCTGCTCTAAATTAAATAAATAAATAAACCTGGCCAGATGATGAGAGGGATTCTGTTAGTTTAAAAAAAAAAATCATTGTTTTCTCATGCTTGCGTGTACTAAATCACAACACGAACTATCAGAGCCAACATGGACTGGTTTACAAAAGGTGTTGAATTGATGCTCAAAGCCGGTTAGTGAGTCAAAGGGAAAAAGGGAAGCAGAGAATTAAAAGAAGAAGGCTAGGCAGGAAAAGAAGAAGATGTCTGCAGTGGCAAATGATTGAGGGATTAAAGAAATTTACACCATTGTGGACAACCGTGACTCTGTGTGGGGTTAACTGAGTGTGATGCTTAATGCCACAGGCAGCCTCTTTTTATACTTTCATTCTATTTTCCAACGTGTTATTTCCTGCCTCTGCTGAGGCTGTGCCAAAAATCAGTGAAGACAGGTATTTTGCTTGGTACGGTGTTTACTTGAGTATCTGCCTGAGACACAGAGTGCCTGGAAGTGACACCTCACAGGTAGGCAGGGGCAGGGTCATGAAGAGCCTCCTATGGCTGTGCAAACAGGCTCTGAGTTTTTAAAAAAACAGGTAGCATTTGCTGTTATTTAAAGACCTATGTGGCCCAAACATTAAATATAAATATTTTCCTCTACTATCTGATCCATAGTTGTATAACTTGATACTTGATAGGTGTTGGTAAGTATTTTTTTCTATATTTTTTTCATATTTGTTTCTAGGGGCAGGAAAGTTAGTAAAGGCTTTTGGCAGGAACCAGCATCTGCAAAGAATTCACCAAATTGGCGGCCACAGAAGGAAAGAAGAGAGTCCCCCAATGTGTGGTTTTGGTCTTTTAGAAAGCATGGGGTTATTCCTTTGGCTACATACATACAATCTACAGGAAAAAGGAAAAATTACCCTGACGAAATCAAGAGTCCTCCCTGTTGCCCAGCAGCTTGCTGTTGGCATTGCTGTGAACCAACAAGTCAAGGCAAGATTCTGGCCAAGAGATGAGGGTGCACATTGAGCATGTTGTCTAAGAGCCAAGACAACTTCTGGAAACGTATAAGAGAGAAGCCAAAGGAAAAGGTACTGGGGCTCAGCTCAGGTATCAGCCTGCTTGGCCCAAAGATGAGCCCTGTGAGACCCAGCCTGGCAGGAGCCTGAGCCCCAGGCACCTGTCACCTATGGTGCACTGTATGACATGCATTCTAAATAAATAAGTCAAGGTCCTCTTCATTGTTGTTCTAGATGCTCACAAGGAGGTTCTTTACAGTAATCCAGTGGCAAGATGGACCAAGGCCTGGGAGGAAGAAACTAAGAAAGTGAATGTTATTTTTCTGTTTGGCAGGTTGGGCAACTGCTTTGATGGAGGAATGATATAGAAGAAAGACTCTAAAATATGTGATAGGTTCTTAAATTATTAGGGGAAGGATCTGTGGTAGTCCTAAAATATGCAACCAAAAGTCAATTCATGAAGAAAAGAGAAATAAGCTTTCTTTTAAAAGATATTTTGTTCTTTTACTCTCTCCTCTATCCTCAAATCTCTCCACAGTCTCCCCAGGGTGCCAGTCAGCTGAGGGCCTCGCACATCCTCTCTGGGGAAGATAAAGCAGCTAATAGGGCACTCTCTACTTCTTCCTCCTAACCCTGCTTCTCTGGTCCTCTAGTTTCCCTTTGGTGTCCAGGGGATGAGCCCTTGGGCCAGCACGTGTCTGTACCCCAGGCCGCAGATTGCACCCCATTAACACATTCACATGTGGCTCTGCAGCTGATTCTTCTGTCTGAACACGCAGCCACCCCCTCTGTTCCCCAGCACACAGATGTGCTGCTGTTTCTCCCATCTTAAAAAGCTCTTCACCCACCGGAGCATCTGCCTGCTCTGGAGGTCACTTCCTTTCTCTGATCGCCATCAGGACAAAACTCCTTGAAAGAGCTGTCCGGTCCCTAGTTACCATTTTATTTCTTTCCATTCTTTCTGGAACTTTTCCCACCCAAGGCTTTGGCTTCACCACCCTGTGGAAACCGCTCTTGGCAAGACCCCTGAGCCTTTCCTAGGACAAGAGGTGCAGGCATCTCCCAGCCTGCGTGCAGCTTGCTGACATGGCTGGTGGACGCTTCTTCCTACAGGGCACATTTTTCTCTTGCTTGTTATGGTCTTGGATGCCTCAGTTTCCCTCCTGGGTTTGGACCAACTCTTTTTGCCTCCTTGGTGGGCGCTCGATCATTACACCAGTGCTACTCGCCGAGCCCTGGATCCTCTCCTGTGACTTCACTCATTCCTTCAAGATTTTGTCTGCTTTCTTGGTTTGAATCATGAAATACCAATCACATGCTAACCAAACTGGTGTTGTAGCTTGTTATGGGTTCTCAACATAGAAACCAGATCTGAGTCCAAATTAAAATTTAAATATGAGTCTTTTATTACTGGGCCCAGGACTGCTTGACCATACTCATGCAGGAGAGGACAAAACGGCCGGAGCCTTAGAAGTATAGAGGTTTTAAAGGTAGAAACTACATCCTGCTTGGCAAACAAATTTGTCATTTAACATAGAACAGTACCTTTAGGGACAGCGTGACCATTACTCAGCATCCATTTTTTTCTGGAAGCATTGTTTTCTGGAAACTCCCATTCTATTGATGATTTATCAATGGTACGCCAAGTCTCCTTGCAGTCTTACAAGGAAGCAGGGTCACAGAAAGTTGAGTAATTTTTTACGTTTAGTTTTACATTAACTCATTACATTACTTTTACATTAACCCTTTACACAGCTGTGCTTTTTTCTTCAATTTAGACTCACCTATTTAATTTCTCACTCTGCCCATCTCCGTCTTCTTGAGCTCAGATCTGAAACCAAACTCTTCATCTTCCTCCCAAAACCTGCCGCATCCTCCCCTAATCTCAGCCGTTGGCTTCGTCATTCCAGACTGGGTTTGCTGGAGCCAGTCCTGACTTCTTTCTCCCACAGGGCAAAGAAGCTGGTCACCAGACATTGCTGGCTCTACTTCCTATCCCTGCTCCCTGTGCGCTATCACCTTCCTGGGTCCAGGCCACCAGTGTGCTGTGCTTGGGTTATTGGAACAGTCCCCGAACTGGTTTCATGGCTCTAGCCCTTAGCTCTCCTGTCTGTTCCTGATTTAGCGAAACCTCCCCTGTGACTGCCTTTCCACCTCACCCTCCAGCCAAGGCCCGCCGTGCCTAGCTCCCAGTGCCCCTGCGCCCTTCCCCGCAGATCTTCCCTCCCTCCATTCTCAGCACCTTTCCTCACCACACGAGGGTCTCGCTTTTTCCCAAGTAAACTCCAGCCCCATGGCATTGGCACTTGCTGTGCCTTTTGACTGAAAGTTTCCTTCTCTAGCCATTCACATGATTCATTCCCACAACTCCTTTAAGTCTTAACTCAAATTAGACTGCAGTAGGACTTCCCTGAGCATCTTGCTTCTTGGCTGTTTTCTCCTTAACACTTGGGTACTTGTTCAGTGTCTGATGCACCACAGGTAGACTTAGTTGTCTGTTTTTTCTCTGCCTCTGATCATTAAACCGTAAGCTCCTTGGAGCAAGATGAGATAAGATTGTTTCATGGATGAGGTGACATTTAACCTTAATTTACGGTGTACATTAACTAGTTTACCCAAGAATTTATAAGATGATCCTTCCCAGTGTGCATCTTTCTATCTTGATCCCTAGTAACCAAGCTTAGCTGACAAATTAAGGGGTCTCAAGTAGAGATTTAACCAAGCTGTGGAATAGGATAGTAAAGGACTGAGATCTTCACGCTTGAGATCACTGACAGCTTTTGTTTGTTGATATTATCATCCACATTTTAGATGGACTTGAGCAAATTAAGGCAATTTCCCAGTATCATTTATCCATTAAGTGACAGAGTCAGGATTCAGACCTGCATCATCTTAGTCAGAGGCTGCCGCGTCCTCTTCATGGAGTAGTTGCCCCTCTTTACCTTCACTAGCGATCATACCCAAAAAGCTACAGACCTGGTCTTTACTTCTTTAGTTTTTAAAAAGTGGAACTATACAATAATAAGACCCAAAACAGCAAATAGTGATTCCCAGTTCTATTAATCACTTCATTATATGGCACCCGGGATGGCTACATGGCTGAGGATCTGTCCCTTTCATGGTGACACCTCTAACTGAGCATTCACTACAGAGAAGGGCAGCATTTAGCTTTCCCACATGCAGGCCATGAGCCCTGCAACCCCCACAGCATGCAGCTAACCATTCAGGAGACTACTCAGAGGTCTTCCTCTTAACCCCTTTGGCACTGCCTCATCTTTAAATGACCTTGCACCTATTCAGTATTTTAGTGCATGGAACTTACTTTTGCTACTAAAAAAGCTGTGCTGTTTCCTGAGTTTGCATTAGCTTCATATTATGTGCATACCTTGTACCTTGTAATTAGCAGAACATTTTATCAGAACAACATTCTGCCAGGCTGCAGAGACACAGCCCCACTGCAAGTGAATGCAGGACAGCAACAAGCCTGTCCCTGGTTTGACAGAATCCAGAGACAGCAACACTGTCCAGCCTAGGCCTGAGCTTTGCAGGCCAGCACCTAGTGGTCAGCAGGACACCACCCTTAAGATAAATCTTAGTTACTATGCAGACTAAAGCTCTAGAGTCATTTTTGGAGGTATCTTGGGAAAGGGTGAGTACACACCGTGTTAGAAATATCCTGATATGCAGTACAGTTTGCATGCTATATGTTGATCAGCAACTTTTATTGTAGTCCTGGACTTCCTCTCAGTTAGGCCAAGGGGCAGAGTGTGAAAGAGCTCTGGCTTTGTAGCCAAAGCAACACAGTCAGGTTAAGAGCAGTGACTCTTCTCCTGCAGCTTTCTCTGCCTCTCTCAGCTTTGTGTGACTGGCCAGTAAAGTTTCAATATGAAGCACAAACGCACAGCGTAGTTTTGAAGTCCCTGTGAGACAGAGAATGGCCACCATGGGCTTGCCACCTACTAGGGATCCTAGGGATTTGGAAAATGTCCACTTCCTGATGGAGGGGGGCAGGGTGTTACAAGGCCAGATAAATGGAGGAATGGAAAGTTAAACAACAGCAGTAAACAGTGAACATACCGTGCCATGGGAAAGGCGGCAGGCTCTTTCCTGCTGTGGTATTCTTGTCTCTGGCCATTTTTAAAGGCCACAGACAGAGGCTCTGTTCACAGTGGCTGTATCCTCTTCTGTCTCAGGACTTAGTCTTTATCCCAAGGGACAGAAAGATCTAAATATGACGGCAGAAGGTCCCTGTGATGTAGTATTTGGCAGGGAGGAGGAATTTTCTTCTATGAAAAAGGATGAGAATGAACACTAAGGTCAGGACGTATGGCGAGTGTCTGCTGCACAGAAGGAAGCCAGCCTCAGGTTAGCTGTATTCCCACTGCGGGGTGCTTCTGGACAGGACAGCGGCTCACTCCCTGGGCTCCTTGGAGCATCCACCCTGCCCAGTACCGCCTGCTCTGCCATTCCCCAAGCAACTGGGAACCTGGAGGCTGGCCTCTCCTTGTAAGCCAAGCCAAAGAAAGCATTTTTTAGTGGCCACTTTGGATGTGCCTTTGTTTCATAAAGTTTTAACTTGAAATTTGTCCGTTCCACTTTATGAAAGTATGTGTTAACACTGGAAGCACACTGATGGACCCCAGAGGCAAGACTTTGATATTTGCTGGAAAACCTTTGGACTTTGTGGTTCTTTTAGTTTATAAAAATCAAAGTTGTGATTTTTAAAAATGCAGTGAATGGGTAAGTTTTCATACAAATTATTACAATAAAAGACCCATTGCCATTGACCCCCACCCCCATACACGTCCCCTTGCTTTGAACACATTGGCCTCATAGCTCTCGCCACCTTCGAAGCAGCTCTAGAAGTCCTCCCTCCTGGGAGTCCTCTGTTGTGCTGCCATGGCATGGCTGCCTCGCTGTCCTCAAGGGGTTCCTCACATTGACCTGTCAGGGTCACTTTAGCTTGGGGGAGGAGCCAGAAGTCGCACGGTGCTGGCACCAGTGAGTGAGATGGGTGCCGACACTTGGCGATGCCTATATTGGGCAGAAATCCCCACAAATGTCGGGTCCACGAGGAGTGGCCACAGCGTGCTGCTCATGTTCAAATTTAAAGTCTTACAATAAAACACAAATTGCTATTCATTTTCCTCAAAATACCCTCCCTCATTTTGAACACATCCATCATTCTTGAAAATGTACTAAGTTCTTAAAACTTTAAACATTCACCATTGTCTCTCTGTCGTACGTTATAGTCCTTAAGAACTTGCGTTTTACGCTAGGGCTGGTTTCCTTTTCCCCAGGGGTGGGAGCCATAGTAACAGGAACGTGGGCTCTGGGATCAGACCTGAAGAGCATATCTTCTTTTGTACATTATGGAACTATTTTCATGACTTGTTGAACATCAACTTACCCTGGGATAAAACGGGAATAATAATGACTACCTGTGAGATTATGGCAAAAATTAAAGAAACGTATTAACGGGTGGAAAATACCTGTCTCAAGGCAGGCTCGCTTTTACTGTTTTGTGGCAAATTATTTAGCATATGAATTGTTCTGTGTTTGCTAGGAAGAGATGTATTAACGGTGCTAGAAATGCATGGATCATGCTCATCTGATGCCAGTTACTTTTGTGGTGTTGCTTTGTCCATATCTCAGCTTCCCGAAGGCCAAGTTTCCCTTGGCTGGCTGCTCCTAGCCACCCAGGCTGGGAGAATGAACCCTGGTATCCTCCACTCCTCAGACTCCATGGTGTTTGTCAGCTCTAGAGAAGCCATAAACATTCTTTTGAGATAAACAGTAGGCATGGTGGAGGGGGAACTTGTACAAACAGATGAATAAAAGAGATTTCAATTAAATAAAACCTATTTTGCTGGTCATTTAAAGGACTATCACATCTTTGACTGTAAAGTTTGTTCATAAAGGCCCAACAACCCAGAAGAACAAATAAAAACTCAAAAGTGACACACTCACACAGGCTGCTTCACAGACGGGGAAACCAGTGTGGCCAGTAAAGACATTGATCCTTTCTAGAAATCAGGAAAATGCAGATTAAAACAACAGTGAGATATACTTTTATACCCGTCAAATTGGTAAACATGAGATGCTGATCAGAGGATAACAGAAACTCTCACTGTGTACCATTAAAAGTTCTAGTTTTTGCAATTTCTTTGGAGAATTGGCAGTAGAGAGACTCCTGGACGTATGCACAAGGAGATCCATAGAAGACATTCATTATAGATTATTTGTATTAGCAAAATACTGTAATCAAAAAAACCAGCCACCATTTCAGATGGAATGAATGCAATTTGGTGTGGACTGCAATATTATATGTAAAATGAAGGAGCTGGGCCTATGTCAATTGATCTAAACAACATTGAATGCAATTAGAAGTTGCAAAATGATGCATTTTGCATGATTTTATTTTTATATAAAATGAAAATAGAAGGATGACAGTACTATGTCTTCTTTATAGATTGGTACATTTTGGAAGCATATAATGAACAAGGTGCCTTTTGAGAGGAGAAATAGGAGGGAAAAGAAAGAGACTGAGAAGCGAAAAATATAATGTTAGCTTAATTCAATACTGATCATATGGAAGTGGCCAAATACAGCAGTATACATTTAATAAGGGTTTATCAATGGTTCTTAAAATATCTTTTGTCCCTGGACCAGCAGCATGACCTAAAAGCTTGTGGAAATATATTCCTGGACCCAAACCCTGATCTGCTGAGTCTGAAACCCTGGAGGTGGAGCCACCCAGGAGCTGCGTGTAACAAGACCCACATTGTCCCTATTTCAGATGACAAAGACATGGATGCTGGCTGTCTTGCCTGTGATTTTCCATACTTTCGTAATTGCAGGAGAATGTTAAAGCTTGTTTATTCCCTCTTCCCAAAGCATGAAGGCTCCCACTCTAAGTTTCAATTCCATGGCTAAAGGCTCCCAAACATGAACTTCTCATTGCCATGGAGTCTTCAGATGTGCAAAGATCTGTCACTGTTGAGCAAGGGGCAGAAAATAAAAATGGACAAATATGACCTGCTATTACTGGAACGTGAGTTATCTGATAAATGCATCACTGCAAAATTTGATCCTGACAATTCTCCCATTATTAACACCAAGTCTATCTCAAGCCTTCAGTGCATTTGGAACAATGTGATGTATTGATGATTCCCTGAGGCATCAAATATGAATCACATCCTTAGGAGACCTAATTGGAGAGCGAGGATGTGAGCAGAGAAAATGAGGTTAAAAAGGAGAATACCTCATTGTCAGATGGATGGCAAACACAGCTACCACAGAGGATTTCAGAGCGATGGGTTTGAAGGGAAGGCCTTTTGGAAGTTTGGCTTCTGTAGAGAAAGTAGAAGGTAACATTTGAAAGAATGCTTTGAACAAAGGACAATTTGTTGGTACCATTCTAACTCAGAGGCCCACATAAGTGATCATAGTTCAAGTGGAGGGTGTAGGATGCTAGGGAGACTTTCTTTTCAATTCAATAGATAGTTGAGGCCATTACATTTTTTTTAAGAAATGAGATGACCTGCCTGTGCCAACTAGCATCCCAAGGAGATGAATTTATTGAAGTGTCGAGAGATGGGCAGAAGGGAGAAGACAATTAGAAATGGGATATCAGGATCTTCAAAGAAAATGTACACTGTTGTGGTAAAATAAAATACAGTATGTGGAGAGAGAAAGTGAAGAAAAGAATAGAAAAGCAAGAGATTGTTTAATAATTTAATGAAATATATTAGTCTCTATTCCTGCTGCAAAACTCATCTAAAATTCTGTGGTTCAACACAACACAAATGTATTACAGCTCTGGAGCTCAGAGTCCAAAATCGTTCTCA
>NDGN011476593.1:0-13365 GCA_002564285.1 Tympanoctomys barrerae
AAAAAAAAAGCTCTTTTTGATCAAACATATGATTTTTAAGAACAAGTATGATAAGAGAAAAATCAGTTGCAAAAGTCTTCTATTTGAAGTCTTCATTAAAAATATATTTAATGGCTTCTATCATTATAGTTATCAAGGAACTAAGGAGTAAATAAACCCACATCCAGAGGGAAACTATGATCTGAAGGCAAGGACAATGTCTGTATCTTTCTCAGAAGGATGATGGTCCTTCTCTGAGACATATCTGGCTGTGGTTCCTCTAATGTGGAAAACACATTAGTGTGTAATATTTCCAACTCTTCTGGGTGTATATTATTTTTTTCTAACTGCTTTTATAAAGTTCATGGAGTCAAATCAGAGATTTGCACAGACAGACACACAAAGAACAGAAGGAAGGAAGAAAAAGAGATGGGAAGGAGGGAAGGAGAGAAGAAAATAGGGAGAGGGAGATGAAAGAAGGAAGGAAGCAAGAAAGGAGGGAGGTGGGGAGGAAGGGATGGAAGGATGGAAGGAAGGAAGGAGAGAGGGAAAGAAGAAAGGAACAGGGAGGGAGAAAGGCCAGGAGGGAGGGAGGGAGAGAGGGAAAGGATTCCATATTCTTCAGAGACTGACTTCTGGCACTGTCTTCCAGGATTCACATCTCCCACAAATAAAATCCATATGTGGTGGAATATACAACAAGGATTAGATCTGCAGAAGGTCTTATCCTTTTCATAAATTACCTCTAACACAGACTTTGGTGGTACTATCCCTTTTAGATGCTAAAATAAATTTTTTTTATTTTATTTTACTTTATGTTACTTTCATTTAGATTTTGACATACTTTGTACTGGAAATACCAGCGGACAAGTCAAGTTGGGAACGATATATATTAGGTTCAGCATTAAGAGGCTATGATGAACCAAACACATAACCATCTGTGACAACAAAAGATTTGCTTTCCATTTTTCCCAAAAATTAAAATTTCACAGGCATACTTCTTAAAGCATACATTCACTTATGAAATAAGAGGACACACCTTTAAAAACAATTAAGAGATTAAGAGAAGGGAAGAGAGATAAAAGATAGAAAGAGGGAAAGAAGCAAAACTAATCCACAGACATTTGCTCAGTTTTCTCTGCAAATATTCAAAATTGCTGGACACTTTCTAAAGAGTCTGTTTTGGTATTATTCAAAACAGGACAGCACAAGCCATGTATTGCAAGTGTAGCAGACAATTCCGATGCGAATGTATGATTTGCTCTGCTTTTTAATTTTCCAAGGTGTGACATCATGAGCAACAGTAGGCTGAATGGTCTTGGTAAAATGTGAGCTTGTCATCAGCATCTTGGCCTTGAGAGCTCAGCATGCGAACAGCCCTGTATCTTACCACCTGCATGCACAATAACATCGGCCCGCACGGAGGCAGGGCAGGTGAGAGAGGTTATTCCTTTCGCTCCATATTTGTTTACATAGTGTTGGTTGCATATTTATTCCTGGGATCTTCCAGGCAAGGGTCTGGCGCTCTGTAAATCACTAAGCAGCATTTATTCTTATGGAAATGTGGTAACGCTGCTGAATACCTGGTCATTTCCCCTAGCTGTCACTTCCTCTTTTGACAGAAGCTAAAACCTCATCAGACAGGGCCCTCACTCAAATTTGGATGGAATTAAATTACTTTGGTCCAAGCAATATGTTTTCATGCTGTGAGTGGATGCAATTCCTCAAACTGGCTTAGTAGCATGCAGACTGAGATAGTGAAATTCTACATACAGGGTTTTATTTTTCTTTCTTTCTTTCTTTCTTTCTTTCTTTCTTTCTTTCTTTTTTTTTTTTGCCTCTTCCTACAGAATATAGAGGAATTAGAGAAATCAGAAAGGTGAAGATTTTCATTTTGTTTTCATGTATTTTCCAGGTAATTACCTAACCTAACATTTATGGTTGTTATCACAAGGCCACTTGCAGTTTCGCGCACACAACACCCTTAATGAACTCTCTCTGGCCTCTAGGCTCACTGTGTTTAGTGATGAGGTCAATGGGTTACTGAAGATGCTGTTACATTGAAGGGTGGCAGTCTTTTCATTTTCTGCAAAAGAATTTTGGATGTGTAGATAGACTGTGATTCACTCATCCAAAATCCCTAGTGACAGGATCAACACTGTGAAAGTCACATCAAAACACTTGTGGTTTTTCTGCCTGCTAAGTGTTCCTGTGCTAGAGCATGATGCCAAAGGGTAGAACTAAAGATGCCTCACATGAGCTTTGTCTTCAGAATGAATTAGGCCTCTAATTACAAATATACATAGTTCTCAGGGATAGCTACCACCTGTGAACAGAAAGTTGATGGTGTGATGTCAGGGTCATCCAAAATATTGTCCATATCACATATATCTCTCACACAGGCTGGAAGAGGATCTGCTGGCCACATTCAGTTTAGTTTGCTCTCGTCTTCAAAAGCAATACCAAACAATGTTACCATGCAGCAGAAAAGCAGGGGAGTGTTCCTTCAGCCTTTTCTTTAGATTTCATTTAGTTTGGGGATGAGATGCTTATAGCTTAAGATGGTTCTGGCTAGGACTTGAATGCTAGGTATAGCAGGCACCATTCTTCCTTGGTCCACATCAGCGATGATCTTTTAACCTAGAACTCTAGATAGTTCTAGAGTTCAGCTATCATCCTGCTGGGCTGGTAGAAACTATAAACTTAATCTCTTGGGATTCATTGACTGTATAACTCTCACTTCTTAGGGTCATTCCAGATTTTAGTAGGTTTTTAAAGCTATGCAATAGTTTTTGATTCAGGGGAAATTTAGTTCTTTGAGATTAATTCTCAAATATCACTGGAGAAGTATTCCTTGTTCCTGCCACTATGATCAATTTGTTAGTATCCGGATTTCATTCTGGAAGGGCATGGGGTATCTGAGGCTATAAAGGTTCTTTGTGCCCAATGAAAACAATTATTTCTATGGCATTTGCTTTCTAAGGATTCTCCCAGCAAATTCCTTTTGGCTGGAATTTAATCACATCCTTATTCTGATCTTTTTGTCTTTCTTGCTTTCCTATATCTTTTTCTCCTGATGACTTTTCAACTAGATAAATCCTCTCTGGAGGCCTGAGATTCAGATGTGGTAGAGCGGAACTCCATGTTCCCAAGTCAGTAGTTCTTTGTACTTTCTCTCCTGAATACAGAAATAACTAACTCCTAATGAACTTAAAGAGGTTTTAACCTTGACTTTAGCTCTCCTGGCTTGACTGGGTCCACCAAGAGTGCACATCAATTTAAAGTATATAAGATGGACCTTATGAGCTGGTTGAGGCACTGGTGAGCTTATACCCATATTACCAGGAGTTCTTAAAATCAAAGAATTTTGTCCTCTTGGCAGCCATGTCCATACACACCAGATTTTGATCCATTTTATCCTTTAAAGGAACATATGTGTCATATGTAAAATACTGTGATTTTACTTGTTGCCTATTTCTTACCAAAACTGTGAAATCAAGAGGACTTTATTTATGGGAAAGTGTTTTGGTGCTTCTGGAAAAGAGAAAGTCATGAGGGATAACAAGGGCCACAAATTCTGTTAAGAAATGTTCTGCTTATCAGTGAAACAGCAAACTATAACCTGATTTTAGAAAAAGAATGTTCTAAAAAAATGACAATGACAGCTCCAACTTTAATTCACTCCTCTGACTTTGGCAATCAAATGATAAATGAAATCAGTGACTGTCCTAGAATAACTATTACTTTGGTGGTTTAAGAATGTGCTAGTGCATAGTAACAGGAATATGGAGGACTGAATAAAGTGATCCTTTTTAGCTAACCACTAATTTGTTTACTGAATATATTATTGTTTTATGAAATTCTTGATGTGAGGATTCTAGCAAAAAGAAATGACAACCAAAGTAGGTGGATAACAGCCACATGATGGCTGCGTATCCCTAAAGGGGAACCTTGGCACTGGGAGCCCTGCATGCCATGCTTGGTATACAACCCTTCATATACTTTAAACAATGCTATCCTAACAGCATTAAATAATAAGTCAGCCAATATTATGAATAGATTTGGACCACTCACTTCTGACTGTTCATAGGATATTAAAATAAGTTAAGAAAAATATGACTATGCACAACTCCTGCTGTCAGGTACCTTATTTTATGAGTAAATACGTTAAAGGGATCTGAGGGATTATGTGACTTGTCTAAATTTACACTTTTAAGTGGAGTAGAGCATGAAGTCAATCACAAAAATAAATGCTTTCCTATCAACAGTGCCATTGAACATCACCTAGCCACCTTCCTTTAAGACCTTTTCTCGCTGAAGAATAGAAAAATATTTACATAACAAATGGGCACCAGTGTGGTGAACTGCCAGAAGACAAGAAGGGGAAAATCACACTCACTCTGATTGGATAAAAAAGAAAGTTTTACTTGTTTTAAAGATAGCCAAGTGGTCAAAACCACATGCATAATTGCGTACAGTAATGAGGAAGCGAGCAGAGGCCTAAATATTATTGTGAAAGGCTTGTGTTTAGAGGAAGGGCATTAAGGTATATTGATAAAAAGGAGAAGGCTGATTTTTGCTAGAAAATTAACTTTAAATTTTTTTTCTATTTCAAATCCATGAATAAAATCATAACTTGCTTCATCACTTCTAGCCCTAAAACTGTGACTCTGTAATTCTACCCAGGAATGTTACAGTAGGTAAACTGTCCATAACGGTGTAAAACAAGAAGCTGTTTTCTGCTCAATATGAATACATAATTCTATTTAACGTCAGTAGGAGGAAAAGTCAGTAAAAGAGAAAAATGTGAGGGATTCTGATTTGGGGAAGGATTTGCCAATGCTTCATGGAATCTTACCGACAAAATTAATTCAAATTGGCTTGGATATGAGCCTTGTCATATGCGTCAAAGACTCTCAGAAGAGTCCAAACCAATAATGATAAACACGCCTGTGTCTTGCTGAGAGGAGGTGGTTATTACCATGCCAAAGGCTACATTTTCAAAACAGCAGTAATCAGTTAATTACTCTAGTGTGTACCACCCTGTGGGATCCCTTTCAGGGTTAGTCTGCACAGAATTTCACAACTTGAAGGATTAGAAAACAGGAAGAAAAGTTTGTTTTATTTTGTTGGCTGCTAATTTCTGTTTTTGTTTTTGATCCAAAAGTGTTTAGTTAGTTTTGGAAATAACCACCAGCCCAGCTAACTAAACCAGAAGTGGTAGTCCTGATTATCATTGTCTACAAGGACAGAATACTTCCTTACAGTTGTGTTAGCTGAAACTTTATAGTCTAGTACTAAGCAAAATAGAACAGTGTGGGTTGTGAATTTTTTTTTAAAAAAAGAAACATAGACGCAATAAAATAGTTTGAAATGGCTTCTATTTACTGAAAGCTAAATAGAAGACAAGTTTTCTACCATACAAGACAAGATTTCTACAACATAGCTCCTTATATCATTATAAAGTATGACTATTAGTATTGATATTTCACTGTATAGAAAAACCAGTGAGTTTATACATTTATTTGTCAACAAATACTTGAGATGTTTACACTTTAGAACCACTTCCTGTTTGCCCAGAGAACACTCACTAATGGTGCTTGCATCTGCAGTGTTTATCCAAAAATAACTCATGGGTTATAGAAGGCAGAATTCTGCTCTGTGTTTCCCGTGCTTTGAAATTTACCTCATGAAAATAATTTGTAATAATTACATCCTTGAAGCAGTTTATGGGGCCATCCACAGGGGAATGGATAAAGAAAGTGAGATATTTGCACACCACAGAAAAATACTGTGCCATGAAGAAACACAGACTTGAGTCATTTGTAAGAAAGTTGAGTACCCTTGAGTTGATAATATTAAGTGAAGTAAATCAGACACAGAAGCTTAAATATCACAAGGGTTCACAAAAACATAAACAAAGAGAAAAATAAAAGACAGGAAATAAGGACAAAGATCTTTCTCAAATGGGAAAGGGAACAAGAAAGGGAGGGAGAAGGGAGGTGGGAGGAGAAGGCAATGTAAAAAGAATTAAGATGTTTTATATACAGGCACCAACTCCACACAAGAAATGCAAGCATTTTTTTTTACTGCAAACACATACTAATAAAAATAAATAAATACTGATCTTCATGTACATTTATGTTACATTAAAATTGGAGAAAAATTCTTTTTAGAAATAACTCCAATAGTAGTTTTCATATTTTATTTTCACATTAAAAACCAATCGGGTGTACTTAAGCTTCAAAGAGCATGATTATGTAAGCCTAAATGAACACTTGCAGTGAGATCCACATTTTTCTCAATAAAACAAAATTTTAAAATAAGTCCCCTATTCATGATTATAACAGCACAATTCATAATAGCTAAATCTTGGAAGTGATGATTTTGTCATCAACAAATGAAAAGCTAAAGAAAATATGTTACTTGTATACAGTGGACTACTAACTCTTGAAACTTAAAGGAGAAAAATAATCAGTTACATTCATATTTTTCAGTGTTCACACAATGATAGTTTGGCTACCAGGCAAAAATAGCATGGTGCAAAGGTTCCTGGAGGAGGATGGCTGCTCCCAGCACAGGGGCCTGGAAGTAGGGCATGCAGGCAAGAGCTGGGGCACTGCACCCTTCCAANACTCCTTTGACCCTTCAATGTAGATCAGCTTCCACCTCCACAAATGAAACTTTTTGGTTATATTTTAGACATAAACTTCAATGTTCTGCTTGGCCTCTTAAAAGGCTCATATTCATTTTATGCAAAGTGACCTTCTCTGAGTGTCCTTAAAACCTTAACTGTTCATGCATTGGTAGAAGTCCAAATCTGAAGTCTCCCTGGAAAACCAAGGCCAACTCTAACCTTTGAGTCCCTTTAAAATATAAAGTTATGTGCTCCCAACATACAAGCCCTAGGGGAGAATCCCATTTGAAAAAGGAGAAGTATGAGGATAAAATGGAATCAGAGCAAAAGGAGAACAAGACCTAGAAAGGCAAACATTAAATTCTATAGATGCATATTTAGTACCCAGGATGAGGTGGCTTTACTCATTAACTGTAGTTTTCTTCTGAAGATATTCTATGTTCCTGGAATCCCCAAATTTGTGGGATACCCTTGGCACTTTTGACTTCACTCTTCCAACTTCAGGCACTGCTTTCTCATGGGTACACTGGCTGATCTCCATGATCTTCCTCTGAAAGCTACTTGGAAACCTCTATGAACCCACAACTCTTGCATTCTGCATGGTTATAAAACTAGTACCCCATAGATGATACCAAAGTTTCATGCAAGTTCAAACAACTGCCAGCCACCCTGTATCATGGATGTGGAGGACTCTGTGTACAGGAACAGCTGAGCATTGTGAAAGCTATTCTGGAAAACTAATTCCCTAAGAATTAGTTTCTTCATGAGCAAATATCTCGGTGGTTTTCTCAAATGGGAGCTTTATACTTTTACACCTTTGAGCCTATAAAGAAAAGAGTCTTCAACTGCTACCTGAGAAGTCTTCAAGCTCTCTTTCCTGTATTCACGATGCAAAGTCCTAGGTTGTTAAAATCCAAATTCGCCCAATTTTGTAGTACTGTCTTTCAAATTTTTCACATCTTCTTTTGCTGCTGGTCTTTACTATAGATCTGGCTAAAAACAACCAGTAGTACCCATATCACAGACTTAATTTTGGACAGAAGTCTTCTCCAGATTAATTGATCCAAAATCATCAATCTAATTTTCATGCAAAATCTTAGGACATATGGGAAATAAAATAATTTCTTCTGGAGTGTAACATTCATGGCCTCCAATTAAACTGGCTGGAGATTCTTTGTTCTTAGATGAAATTTCCTGATCCTTAACCATACTGTTCGTGTTCTTGTCAGCATTTTGGTTTGAATTATGACCACAGTCTCCCATTAACCTCAGCTTATAAAATCCTAGGGCTTCTACAGGCTACATCATGAAATCTTTCTGATTCTTCCCACAAACATCCCAAAGGCATATAAACCATATGAGCAGGTACAGTTGGAGAAACAGTTCTCTTATTCCAATTTCAATGCTACTTAGCTTTCTTGTCACTGTGAGAGAATATCAAAATTGTACCATTTCAAGGAAGGACATTTTATTTGGGCTCACAGCTTCATTGGATTTAATCCATAAAGTACTAAATTTGACACAGAAACCTCATAGTGAAAGGATCTGAGCAGAAGAAAGCTCCTTATATCATGATGAAAAGAAATCACAGGGAAGGAAGAATCATAGAACAAGAATCCATCTCTCCAAATCACAAGCTACTGACCTGTCCCTTTCTCCATTTCCAAGTATGAGACTGGGGGACAATATAGATCTAAACCATATCAATATTCTTGTATAGGTTTTTGAAGAAATATACATTTTTACACAAGTTCAAAACTTAATATTGAAATCACAGTGACAATCAATAGGTGTATGTTTAAATTAATGAGAAAGTTCATTTTCACAAAAAGTTGTAGCACCTGAATTCCATAAAGCATATAGGAAGTTCTTTGTAGTGGCCTTACGTCCTAGCCAATACTTCATATTATTGACAAATTTTATTTACAATTATCCTAAAGGATAAGTAGTAGTTCTATATTATAGTTTAACATTAATTTATCAAATGGCAGATTATATTAACTGTTTTCATATATTTTTTCTGTATAGCCTTTTTCAAAGCATTTGTGCAGGTATTTTGCTATGTTTAATAACATTTTCTTAATATTACATATTATCCTTGTATTTGTGTTTGAAATAATTTTTGTATTTCTCTATAGTACATAAGTAATGTTTATGTGTGGATTTGAGTGAATATTATATATTCTGAACATACATAAATTCCAGGTATGTGCTTGCAAATTCTTTCTTTCTTTATGGACTTGATTTTTTCATTATTCTAAAAATGTATTCATAAAACAAAATTAGTTTAGTTTGATAAAAATATATCACTTTCTCTCTGACTATGTTTTGGTGTATACTTAAGACTTCCATTTTTTTTTTTCAGAACCAGGGATTGAACTCAGGCCCTTGCACTTACCAGGGAAGCGCTTATTCCACTGAGCCATCTCCCTGGCCCCAAGACTTTCCTTCATGACAACTTTAGAAGTTCTAGAGATTTATGCTTTTTTTTCCGGTACTGGGAATTGATATCAGGACCTTGCACTTGTCAAGCAATGCTTATTGTACTGAGCTATCTCTACTCACCCCGAGATTTATGTTGTATATTTAGAGCTGTGGGTCATATACAATATGAAGTTTAGTCTAGGGAAGGTTTTTTTTGTAATATATTTACAAATAAGGGTATATTTTGCTTATGTACAATTTTTTGAGAACATTATTTGTTTCATTATTTTCTTTCTTTCTTTCTTTCTCTTTCTCTCTCTCTCTCTTTTTTTCGGAACTGGGGATTGAACACAAGCCTTTGCGCTTGCCAGGGAAGCGCTTATTCCACTGAGCTATCTCCCCTTTTTTTCTTTTTCTTTTTTCTTTTTTTTTTTTTGCATGTTTCATTATTTTCTAAATGAGTTGAACATATTATTGAGTACCATTCCTAGATGATTATATTGTATTCTTTTTTGTGATGATCTGTTCATCACTTTTTTTTTTTTTTTTTTTGGTGGGACCGGGGATTTAACTCAGGCCCTTGCACTTGCCAGGCAAGCACTTATTCTACTGAGCCATTTCCCTGGGCCCTTTATAATAATTGTTAAACCAAACTAGATGAGTCTTCTTTTTTTTTAATAGAATTGTTTTGGTTGCTCAATTTTGTCTTTGTATGTAACTTAGAATCAGTTTGTCAGCCTTTAAATCTTTTTAAAACTTTCTAGGCTTATATGTGAGATTACATGAGATATCTATGTGTCATTTTGGAAAGAAATACATTTTGAACTGTAGCCAGTAACATGGTATGTACCTCTATTCAATTAAGGAATCTTTGATGCCACTATATAGTAGTTACAGTTTTCAGCATATAAGTCCTACACTTGTGGTTTTACCTGTAGACTGAAGCAGTTTACATTTAAAGTTATTATCAATTTTATTTCTTTCTAATTTGTGTTTCCAGTTTAATTTCCATCAAATATCATGAATGTTGCTTTACTTTTTTTTATGAATCAAGAGTTAATCTCAGGATTTCACACATGCCAGGCAGTTTCCATGCTCCTGAGATATATCTCTGGTCCCACTTTAACATGAACTTTTGAAATGTAGACTGCAATGCTATCTAGAAATAGATGATTTGCTTTCTTTTTTTAAAAAAAAAAACAATCTGTATGTCTTGCAAATTTGGGGGTTTTGACACATTTTCCTTGCTAGAAAATTAGTCTGATAAACAGGAATGATGAGAGTTACATATTTATTCTTTTTGTAATCTTTTCAGGAAAACTTTTTATAAAAGTTATAAAGTCTTTGCTACACCTATAAGTGCTTTACCTATTTTATCTTCCAGGAGGTTTAAGGTGCTTTTGCTTTATTATTTGTACCTTTAAAGCAATTAGATTGTTTTGTGCATGGTAAGGTACATGGTTCTATGTTTAATCCTTAACATGTGGAAAGCTGAGTTTCCCAGAACTCTTTATTAAAAAGGCTGTCATGGGCTTTGGAGATAGCTCAGCATTCTAAGCACCTTCCTAGACAAGTGCAAGGACCTGAGTTTGATCCCCAGAACCACAGGCATGCTGAATCATCCACTGAGACTGAGCATGGTGGCGCAATCCTGTAATCCCAGTACTGCAGATTCTGAAACAGGAGGATCACTATGAGTCTTAGCTGAGTAGTAAGACCGTGTACCAAATACAAAAAATTGAAGAAAAAGAATGAAAGGTTGTCTTTTTTTTCAAGTGAAGGTGACTATTTTGTCAAAGACAGGCTAGCTGAGTGAGATTGGAGTTGTCTCTGCTTCTGCTATTCTGTTCTATTGATATTTTAATGTTGGGTTTTTTTGCCAATACCATGCAGTTTTTATATGGTAGCTTTGAAATATGACTTCATATTGGGGATCATGATACCCCCACAATGCCTTCATTACCCTGGGTTATTTTTGCTGTTCTAGGTGTCTTCTGGTTCTATATGAATTTTAGGATCATTTTTCTCTATTTCTGTGAGAGACAGTGTTGGCATTTTGATTGGGATTTCATAAAATCTGTATGACAGTTTTGCAAGTATGGCAGTTTTTACTATATTGGTTCTGCCTATCCAAGAATAGGGAATATCTTTCATCTTTTGATAGTCTCATGAATCATTTTTATTAAAGTGCTACATTTTTTCAGTGTATATGTCTTCTATTTCCTTTGTTCAAATGATTCCTAAGTATTTACTTTTTCTTAATACTATCAGGATTTCCTTAATATGTCTCCCAGTGAGTTTGTTATTTTAATATAAGAATGCTATTTATTTATGAATGTTGACTTTGAAACTGTTATACTACCAAATTTGTTTGATAGCTCTATTATTATTTTGTTGGAGTGTTTGAGTTTTTCTATGTAAAATATCATGTCATCAGCAAAACTCAGCAGCTCAGGAAATATCACAAAGAATCAACAGCTGGGATCTCATAATATTAAAAATCATTTCCAAAGCAAAAGAACACCAGCAGAGTGAAGAGAAACCCTACAGAATGGGAAAGAATCTTTAGCATCTGTTCCTCATCCAAAAGACTACTATCTGGAATATATAAACTTATGAAAAATATCAAAACCCCCAAATTAAAAGGCCCAGTCCACAAATGGGCATCTGAAATGAATAGATACATGAATAGTAAATAAATATATTTTAAAATGTTCAACATCACTTATCATTTATGGCATTCAAATTAAAACATTGAAAGTCCATCTCACTTTGCAGAAAAAAAAAATATAGCATCAAGAAATCAACATTTTTTAAAAATGTGCTAATAAGAATTTTGAGAAAAGGGATCCCTTTTATGTTTCTGAGAGTGTAAATTTATATAACCAATATGGAAATCAGTATGGAGATTCCTCAAAAAGCTAAAACTAGATTTTCCATTTGATCCACTCATTTTCATGCTTGGTGTCTTCCCAAATGAATTCAAAGCATCATACCCATGCAGTATATCCACATTCTTGTTCATAGCAGTTCGATTTCTATCAATGTGCTCATCACTGGTAAATGGATGAAGAAAATATGGTTTTTATACAAAAATGGGTACAAATCTGCCATAAGAAAGGATGCATTTGTGGCTTTTTTAGGTAAATGGGACCACACTGAAAATATATTTTTAAGTGAAACAAATAACACTTATAAATGTGAATATCACAGTGTTTCCTCTACATTAGAAATGAAAACAGTAAAACAGATGAAAATGAATACTATATATTGGAAAGTAGAAAGTTAGTGTTTAGATGGGTGGGAGAATAATACTGGGGTGAAAGGGTAGGGAAGCAAGGGAAAGAAGAAAAGAAAACACAAAAGTATAGAAACAAAATTTTGTAAATAAGGAGAGGAAGAAGGGTTGAAAGGAAGATAGGGGAACACAGGAAAACAATAATCAAAATATATCACGCACAGGTACAAATTCTCTATGATGAGTGCAATAATTACATGTATTCAAAGTGTACCAATAAAATTAATTTTAAAAGTCGCTGACAGAACAGGGCTTAGAGCTCAATGATATAGGACCTCCCTAGAAAGAGAAAAGTCCTGAGTTTGATTCTTGGTACCAAAATAAATAAATAAATAAATAAATAAATAAATAAATATCACAGATAACTAAAGAAAAACAATTTAAGAGAGCTCCAGTAATAGCAAAGACCTGGTGAGTGTGTGGGAGAGCTTCCTGCTACCCTGCGCCGGCTGTATCTGCGGTTCCCAGCCAAGGCACAGCATGGGTGAGACACTCTTCTACCTGCTTGGGATCCTCCACCACCACTGTGCTGTGCCCCACCCACCCTGTCTTCCCGTTGAGAATTTCTGCCACATTCTGGGGACACCTAGATCCAGTCCTAGCCCAGGCCCGGTGAGTGTGTGGGCGAGCTGCCTCTACCCCTTACTCCAACTTGTCCCCTCCAGACTCAGATCAGGCCTGGCATACAGGCCTGAGGTGAAACCCTGCAGTTACAATCCCTACAGAGAGAGTAGAGGACAGAACCAACCAGCTACTCCAGGAGCAGAACATCTTGCCAGAGGGGCACAATAGGTTCACTGCCAAGGGCATCAGCAAGAAAGAGCTGAGCACAGCAGCCAGACCCAAGCCAGGTGCACTTGGATATATCCAAACTTTTAAATCTGCACCTGAACTTCAGTAGGTGCTACGGTTATACTGCACCAAAGTTCTACAACAAAGGTCAGAAGACAGTGTTACACAAAATGCCCATGAAAAGGAGCAAAATGCAATCTCAGAACCCAAGCCCACCCATAACAAGTGCAGAGAA
>NDGN011476594.1:0-20591 GCA_002564285.1 Tympanoctomys barrerae
ATGATTAATGTTCTTCTAAAATAGCCAGCTTTCAAAAGTATCCTTTCAGCCTTTCCAAGGAGCTGGGTACATGAACTGTTTTATAATGAGAAATGACCAACTTAGTTGCTTTAGCATCTTAAGAAATAAAGGATAATTCTTAAAACTTCAGGAGGATTTTAGAAAAAATAATTAGTTGACCAAGAACAGAGATATAGGAATAGATTTGTAGAAGACCTTTAAATCTGTATACTGCATCACCAGGCTGCCATCTTTTGTGGTGTGATCTGCTGGTTCAAGGCTTATGACCAGAAGAGACACACTCAGAACTTATTGTGAGTCTAGCTACTTTTTACTCCAGAGATCACACACACACACCACATGCACAATGTGAATGGGACTTTATGTCTACATTTACTTAAAGAGGAATGTAATACAAGTTGGATGCTATTTAATTTTTCTTGACTTTTGGGGGTTAATAAAAGTACATGGGCCATAGGCTGCCTCCAATGTATAAATTGGCTTTGGAAAAACTTTTACAAAAGCAACCTATCATGTCACATCAGGAACCAGCAAGCACTTCTCATCAGACTAAGTAAACATCACTTGTTTTGCATTTCAAAACTCTGATCATTAAAGTCCCAGTGTGTCTAAAGGGGACACTAACTATATATGATGTCATCCGGTCTGGATAGATATTACCTTTATTACTATAACATAGCACATGGTCTAACCCCAAAGCTACCTTCTTGTCATCTTGTGCAGCTATTCAGTAATAGTACATATAAAGTTTAAGGCATGGCATGAAGGATGGTGATGGTGACAGAATTGGGCTTCTAAGCATTGCCACCTGGGACCTGGGTTCCCATGCTCCATGATAGGTCAGCACTTTGGCCTGAGGATTATGGCCCTGAAACTCTCCTGCAGTACCAATCTAAAGGCACCCCTTTCTCACATGATGAATCAGGCAAGGGAGACAGCAGTCTGAGCATCATGATGAAATGACTAGGTTTTTCCTAGCAGAAAGACCCACTCCAACTGGCATGAGTCAGTACAGGATTCTCTCATGAGAGTAAAGAAGATGAGTAAATAGGTGTAATGTACGCAGAGTCACTGTCTGTATAGCAAAAACCATTAGGAGTATTGTGGTGTCTTTGCCTTGTAACACTTCAGATGATGGCAAAGGGCAGTTAGATGATAGTCCTTGTGTGGTTTCTGCTTGGTCACTGTCCTAGAATCCAAGTAACTGATGTGGCTGAAGAACAGAAGAGGAGCTTTACTAGAGCCAATATGGACCATTCCTTGAGCTGCCTAGGGGTAGGTTGGGGAGAGGGCACATGCTTATATTTGGTGAGTGGTTCTCCTTGAAGGAGGAAAAGGTCATATAATGAAAAGATACAAATGAATTAGGAAAAGAGATTAATTTTGAATTAACCTATTATAATTCTGAATGCTTCACAAAAATCAGATGCCTAAGAAGAGAGTTGGTGTAAAGTGATAAATAAAGACTATTCCTTGAAATGGTTTATAGAAACAGGAGCTGAGAAGAGGGGTGGAAAGAGAGACGTTTGTGTCAGAACTAACTAAAGAAGTGGTTCTGCAAATCAATTTACTTCACAGAGTAATTTGTGGAGCTTTTGTTGGGGGTATTTGTATTTGAATAAGACCTTGTCTGTCTCATCACCCTGCTTCTCTCTTCCAGGAGTCTAGAGTGAAGACATAGACTTTTCCATGGGTGATTATAGCGGGTTGCCATGGAGATATAGCGAGAAGGTACCCAATTCAGTGTGATGACTTCACTGTGATCACAAGCAGGAACATGATGAGCCAGTCACGTTTAAATAAGAGACTTGCTAATTAATGGAGTGCCAGGGGACAGCTTAAAGAGAAAATTGCATGGTTTTCAGGGCTCTCTCAGAAGAAATGATCAAAAGCCCAGAGGGCTGCAGAAGTGGAGACTTTGTCCTCTCATCTGCCCAGTTTTCATTTCCTGGCAGCCAGTTTGTCTCAACTCTCTGGAGGCAGGTGGAATGCAACAACTGATTAAACTTCCCAGCCAATAGAATTTAAGATGTGAAGTGGCACAAACATGTTCCCAAAAGTGCCGAAGGCTTTCCCTGTCCTTCCTCATATTCCTACTGTGTCTCTGACTGTCCAGGTGGAGTCATTGAGATGGAGTCATTTGTAGAGAGCTGGCTCCTCCACCCTGCTGGGTCTCTCTTCCCTCACTCCTCACCATTTGTATCCCATCACACACACAAAATACAAAACACAGCCTCCTCCTGGTCCCCTTGCCTTCTGGACAACTGGTCAATTTTTGAAGTCCTATCTTGGCCAGAGGACAACAGTACAAGAGCATCTTACACAGAAGAATCCATCAGAATTAAATTTGAAAACACCGTTGTACATAAGTCAATCCACAAATACCAGCTGCTTGAATGAGAACAGAAAAATCATTTTCTCACTGGTATCCCATTTGAAAACACTTCACAACTAATGAAAGATTGATTTGGTCATTCAAAATATATCAGTTTTCAATCCTTCAAATGCTTTCCAAGTGCTACTCATGAAACTGGATACTGTGGAGTAACTCAAGGGAGTCAGACAGGTGTCTCTAACCACTTAGCATCCCCTGCACAGAAAAAATAAGCTTCAATGCCTGGTAAGATGGACTCTAAGTAGCCTGCTGTGTCAGGAGCTGAAGTCATCTTAAGATGGAAGTTCAGCATTCTTGGTTTTGAATCTCAGTGCTGAATGTGTAGAGTTGAATTTTATTTGTGAAGACTCATGATGCTCTTCCAGGGGGGTGGAATCCTGCTGAGTGTATGCAGGGACCGGGCTTAGTTCGGGGTGGGGTGGTGGCTGGCCTGTGGGGTGGGGGTGGGGGGGGGTCAGCTCCACGCCCAGTTCCTTGGCAGGGTGCTCAGCTTTTCTAACAATAGCTTACTAGCAATGGCCGATCATGTGTTTGAGCAAGCTTTATGAACAATGGGTGAACAGATGACATACGAGACCTGTGATACTTTAGCAGAGGGCTGCACTGGAGCCTGACCAGGAATTTTGAACCACTGCAGCATGGCCATAGTTGTGGAAATGCATCCAGTAGGTGGCCCTAGACAAGTGTCCCATGGCATCATCATGTGGGAATAACTAAAACAGTAATGGCAATGAACTTTCACCAAAGTGACCACTTAGGAGGAAAGACTAAGCCCTTTCAACCATATAAATTCTTAGTTGTTAATAATGGAGTTGAAGAAAGATCTCAAAAGTACAATACTGCACTTTCTGCTAATACAAACATGTAAGTACTCAAGCAATTAACTGGCTGTATAACTGAGTAGCAATGGCAATTCTTACACCATTCTGCAGGATTTCTTTCACATCTAGTTCATCCTGACCTCATTTCCTGTGAGCTTAACATTGCCCACCCACACCAGACAAGCTAGTCTTATTGCTATGTCCTAAATATGCCCTCACTGTAAGGTCTTTGCACATGTTGACCCTATTCTCTTCTCGGGGAGCATCTCATTTTTCAGGATTCTGCTTAAATATCCTATTGGGGTGTGTAGTGGATTTATAACTGATGGTCAACTTATCACACCCAGATGAATTAAACTAGTGTGGTGCTGGGTGTGGGAGGCCCACCTAGGACTATTACCAGGAGCATAAAGGCAGAACAGGAGCAGCTGCCAGAATGCTTTTAGGGATGCTATTTGGAGAAGCTGTTAAAGCTGTTGGAAGCTGCGGGTTCTCTTGGACTGCTCTGCTGGAGGACCTTGTCATGCTGGCTTTCCCGATGAACTTTGGAGGAGCTCTGGTCCTCATCTTGAGCATCACTTCCTGACTCGGGAGGGGAAGATGGTGCACTGTTCAGCCTCGTGGAGAACCTTGTCGCATTGGCTTTCCTCATGGGAACTTGGCTTTCCTCATTGCTGAAGGAGCTTGGGACCTCATTGTTGCTGAGGGTGGCTGTGGTACTTTTCTAGGGGAGCTCTCATGCTTACCTTGAGCATCGCTTTCTAACTCAGATCCCTCAGCCTGCTAGCACAGATCCTTCATCCCACTGGCATAGACTTCCTAGCTTCTACCACTGTCCTTTGGGCCTTTCTAGCACAGATCCATGAAGCAGATCTGCATGAGACTTTGTTGTGGGCTCTAGGCCTCCAGTTGAACTTGGAGGCATTGTTATGATCTCTAGGTTTTCAGTGGGACTCACACAGAATATTCAGAGGTATGCCCTCAGCTGGAGTCTTTAGTGTTTGTGTGTGTGGACAGATTTCTTGAACTTCTTGTATATGATTCTTGATTGATTCATTGTAAAATACTATTATAAAATGTGTCCTCAATAATATTGTTCACCATTCAAGAACCCTAAACCATTACAGGGTAGTTTTCCTTCACAACTTTATTACACTTGCTTTCCCCGAGGATCTCCCTCTTCCCAGCCTCCTTTAAGTTTACCCACAGCACTAGCCATTCTTTCACATTATACATTTCCTGGTTTACTGCCTCTTACCCCATTCGAATGTAATTTCCACAAGGTCGGGGCTATTTTATTTCCTGTTGTTCATTGGCACCCAAAATTTTATTTAGCACATTATAGGTGCTTAATAAATATTTATTAAAGGAGAGGGCTAGGGAGATGGCTCAGTAGAATAAGTGCATCCCTGGCAAGCACAAGGGCCTGAGTTCAATCCCCAGTTACACACACACACACACACACACACACAAACACACACACACACAAATGTTAAAGGAAATATAGATGTACTTCTAGCACATTGGGAAATTAATTCATCTATGTTGCAAATAAAACTGTGCCATAGAAGTTTATTGAACATTTTAAGAGTGAGTGAGGTAAATTATTCTTGTGATCGAGGAGGAGAGAGGATTTCAACAGAGATCAATTTAACTGGCTCAAACCAAAGAATGGTTCATAGCAAAAGGAACATTGGATCCTTAAAAGATGGGCTTCATTTAAGCACTTGGGAATGGGAGAGAAGTTTGAGTAAAGGATAACATAAGCAAATGTGAAGAAGTATTAATAACAACAACTTTTAGCTTGGGAAAAGCAAAACAAAAGATAGAGCAGTTGAAATCTGGCCTGACATGAAATTGAGCTTAGGTTTTGAAAGACTGGCTCTCTGGTAGCTCTATTCCCCAGAAAATAATGAAGCCTAATTCTATAAAGCTTGAAATGATACACCAGAGACTGCTGTGTAAATAGTTGTAAACACAGAGCTAGTGAGGTAGAACAAGGAGGGCACAGGTGTCTCAGCCACACACACACCCCACTCCTGAGAACCCTGAGGGCCCTGATGCTCACACGGTGAACGTCACCATTCTATAAATAGGGAGCTGTTAGAGGTGTTTGGGCTGGGGAGAGGCTGTATTAGAGCTATGTCTCAAAAAGATTAATCTGGCAACTTAGAAGACAAATTGGAGAAAGAAGAGACCAGAAACAGAAAACCAATTATGAGGTTCTTGCCACAGTCTGGATGAGAGGCAAATGAAAGTCATAACTGAAGCAGGCCTGGTCCTGAATCATGAACTCATGAATTAGGACCCTGGTAACAAGGAAAATGAGGAGAAAAAGCATATTGTAAGGAGGAATAGGGAAAACTGAGTCAGGTAGTGGGTGTCCAAGTGAGTAGCATGAGCTCATATTTGACTCACATTTGTGCAAACATCCTAGGTGGGAAGATGTGAGTATCCAGAATGCCTGGATCATGTAGATGTTGAGCTGGTCCTTCTCACTCAGTTAGTTCACTGAAGGATCCAAGTCAGCCACTTAGGGTACAGGAAATCAAGAAAGTAAATACAGACCTAGGGAAATAGCTAGAGCCCAAATGACTGGTTCTTGGTCTAGGTCTTATAGTCAGGCTGCTGAGCCCAGAGGGAGAAAAGCACACTGCTCTATGCACACATGCTGCTCAAGTGAAGTCTTTGCCTCAGTTGAAGCAATGAAGTTCCTCTGTGTGTCCCTCATCCATTTATTCTCTCACCCCCTTGGTGAACTATACATACTCTGGATAATTATATGGATAATTTGAGCCCCCACCTCCATGTCATTTTTGGTACATAGTGAAGAATCTGTAACTCTTACTGTGGGCTCTTCTCTGTATCCAAAACTACAAAATAGTTTATATATTAATGAGAATTTTCATAGACATCTTAAACTCAGCATCACACAAACTGCCTTAGTCTCTACTCTGAAATCCATTTGTTCCCATCTTTTTTCCCACAATAGTAAATGGCAGTGTCACTCAGCCATATGCATTCGTTAATACCTAGAAAGTAGCCTCAGGTCCAATCCATCAGCAAATCTTGTCCAATGCCTATAAACAATTCCTCCTTTCCTTTCCACAATGACCGTTTTCTGCAAGCTATCATCATCCTATACTGGACCACAACTAGTCTCCTAACCGGTCTCCCTGACAACTCTCTGTTACCCTCCCTCCATTTCCAACACACCCACACCTCTCCATGTATTTATCTTCGTCTTACTTCACTTCTTATCAATATTTAACACTATTAACCACTTCCTCATGTTTAAAAAGTTTCCCTTTGGCTTCTAACATGTATCAATCTCTGGATCTTCCTCCAACATTGTGGGTAGCTTGTTGCCTTTCTGTTTTTTAGGTTCATCCTAGATTAGCAACCTTTCTAGGTCTCTCCTTTTACTCTCTTGTCCACGATCCCATGAACACCTACATCAGTGATGCATAAAACTGCTGAGGACTGACATATTTTTACCCACTTCCTGGAATCCCATTAGATCCCTGACCTTTGGGCATAGCTGTCTTCTTGACATTTCCTGGATGTCTCGTAAGTATCTTAAATTTCTCAGGCTCAAAATTCAAAACTAAATTAAAATTAAATTCCTTCTGCAAACCTGCTCCTCTTCCAAGGCTCTTCAGATCTGTTCACAGCTCACCATCCATCTGGTCCATCCAAACCAGAGACCGAGTCCCCCTAATACCTCCCTGTCCTCCATCCTCTCCTTTTACCCCACACCTAATTCAATTGTGAATGAAGAAACCACTTCCTGACCTGGGTAAATGACTTTAGTCCTCATTGGTTTTGTTGCCTTACCAGTGAATTCATTTGTGTCACAGAATCTACTTTATAGGTTTTCTGTGAGAACTAAATAAATCCAAATCTGTCCACTTTGTCTCTTACATGAATTCTGAATCCATTCATTTCTCTCCACCTCCACCCTTGCACTGTCACCCAAGTTGTCGGTGCCATTCTCCTGGGCTCTTGCACTGCTGTATCCTCTTAACTGGTCTGCCCTGTCCCTTTTGCCCCAATGCTGTCACAAAATAGCCCTTGCTGCACAATGGCTGCTTCTCAGGGCAACCTCAGGAGCTCTCATCCCCTCTTGCTAATGTCCCCACAGTTTCAATGACTGCCCACTGGCTCTGAACAACTGTGAAGCTCATTCCCCAGGCTCTGAGTGTTTCGGGACCCTTCTGCCCTTTTCAAGTCATTCCCTCTCCTCTCCAGACACACTGACCTTCCGGAGTCTCAGAGTCTCATCTGTCTCTCACTCATGTGTCAGGAAGAGTTTAGTTACAAACTGCATAAAATCCTAGGTAGCAAATGTATGAGGAATGTTTGAAGAGAAGGTGTTAGGCAAAAGACAAAAGGCAGAAGTGGCAATGTCACAATGAGACAAAAGAATATCAGCTTAAAAGTACTAAATGAGGGGCTGGGGAGATAGCTCAGTGGACAGCGTCTGATAGGCAAGTACAAGGTCCTGAGTTTGATTCCCAGTACTAAAGAAAGACAGAGAGGAGAGAGAGAGAGAGAGAGAGAGAGAGAGAGAGAGAGAGAGAGAGAGAGAGAGAAAGAGAGAGAGAGAGAGAGAGAGAGAGAGAGAGAGAGAGAGAGAGAGAGAGATTAAATGATACAGAGAGGGTCATGAAAAAATCTTATTCAAGGAAAACTTTTATAATCTTTGATGACTTTCTACTGTATTGACAGATGTTTAAAGCAGGCACCGATTGACATAGAGCAGCAACTTGTGGATAATGTGATTAAGGCTTATTGGAGGAAATAGATCAGCAGAGCTGGGCTCTGCAGCAGCAGCACTAACATCCTGTGGCGGAGGTGCGAATTCCTGGCACTTAAAACTCTCCCGAACAGGTGCACAGCTCCAGAGGAAGCATCAGAGGGAACTAAGACTTTTTGGAAACAGAATTGACCTGTCAGGCCAAGTCTTACACAGACAAGCATGGAATCGATCAGCCTGGGATTGGGCCATATACACAGTGGAGACCCACAGACCCTGGCTGGGTGCCCTCTAGTAATCTTGGGGTTTTATATGGCACAAAATGATTGCTGGAGTCAAGTATGGGGTACAGTCAGGAGCATACCCCTGCATAAGTCTCCAGCCTCTCCAGAGTAGTACAACTTGGTCTGCATGCATTCTTAAACAACTGTAAGAACTTACTAGAGTTAATAATATTATCATTTGTTAAGTTGCCTGAAACAAGACACATATGTTTAAATTGCTCCAATATAGCAAGAAATACCCCGAAATGGAAAGGTATGTGTGGGGATAATTTTCTGAGAGTAATAAAGGCTATTACATATTTAAGAGTAAACTGAACAAAAAGGACTCAGACTTAACATGATTAAAACTACAGAATCTTGCTGAAGGCTACAAAACAAGATATAAGTAAAAAGAAAACAAACCATGTTCTTGAATAAGAGAGCTCATGTTCAAAAACTGCCATTTTCCCAAATTAAGTCCATATTCTGATTGTAATGTCAATAGGTTTTCTTTTTCTTTGTTGGAATGGTTTTTGTATCTTAGTTTTGGGTTTTTTTAAAAAAAATTTCATTTGAGGAAGACAGGCTGGAAATGAAAAAGGAAAGTAATGAAATGGAAAAGAATAGTTACAAGCATGAAGAACAAGAATATGGAAGGGAATTTGTTTTACTTGCTATTAAAAATTTTAATAGAATAAGATATACTAAATGCAGGATCAAATAAATATTTCAAATTCATAAATAGAGCATAATTATGGAGAAATCAGTGTAACACAATAAAGAATTCAGAAATAAACATCTGCATATTTGAAGATTTAACATTTCAAAGGTGATGTATCCACTTGGGGGAAAAGGATGAAGTGTTTAAAAACTAGCATGGAACACATAATTGTTGATCTAGAAGAAGTGTAACACAAGCACAAAAAATTAGGGAAGGCCAGACAGCTCAGCAGACTAAAGGGCCTGCTTAGGCAGAGCACAGCACAGCTTTCGGGTTCAATCCCCAGCATGTGGTGCCCACCCCACCCCCAGGGCACGCTGAGATGGCGATTGAAACTGGGTGTGGTAGTGCACAGCTGTAATCCCAGCACTTGGGAGACTGAAAACAGGAGAATCATTATGAGTTGGATCTACATAGTGAGACTGTGTAGACCCTATAGACCCTGTACTAAATACAGGAAAAATTAAAAAACAAATTGTAAGTACCTTAAAGATTTAAATGTTCTTTCTAAAAAGCTATAATAGTTTTGTTTTGTTTTGTTTGGGGGGACAGGGTTCCTCTTGGTAGTACAAACTAATCTTGAACTCACTATACAGGCCAGGCTGTCCTTGACCTCACAGTGATGCCCTTGCTGCAGCCTCCTGAATGTGGGCAGCAGGAGTGGGCCAGCATGCCTGGATCAGCAGCAATAGTTATAAAAAATATAACTTCAGATATATGTGGGAGCTTGTGAGAAAATTTAACAGAGTTCAAAATCTAGAAACTAAAGACAAATCTAGAAGAAATGATACTCTGTATATATTGCTGATATAAATGCTCATTGGTAAGAACATTCAAAAAGAATCTAGAAATATCTTTTTTTCTCTGTATTTAGGACAGGGTCTACAGGGTCTACAGGGTCTCACTACGTAGACTGGACTCATAGTGATTCTCCCGTTTTCAGCCTCCCAAGCACTGGGATTATAGGCATGCCCACCACACCCAGTCTCAATAGCTGTCTCACCATGCCCCCCCCCAGGGAGGGGGGCAGGGCTGGCACGGCACACAAGGAATTCAACCCTGGGCACTGTGCTCTGCCTAAGCAGGCACTTTAGTTTACTGAGCTATCAGGCAGGCCCGTAGAAATATCTTAATGTAGAAAATACAGATATAATTTTATCAAGCAATTCCTTTCCTAGAACACATTTACCCCACAGAAATGTCACAAGTATGTAAGGTTAAATATAGAAGATGGTTAGGTTCAGCACTGTTTATAATGGCCAAAAAATGGGAGCAAAGTCATCACAACACAAGAAAGATCCTCAAAATATTACAGTCAAATAAAAGATAGTAGCTAAATTCATTGATTGACATAAGGAAGTTTCCATGAGGTGTTATTAAATGAGAAAATCAAGATGCAGCAAAGAATGCTTGTAATAAACCACATCAATTTAGTCATAACTTATTTTAAAATAACAAGATATCTTATAAATATAGCATGCATACACTAACCTGTACAATTATACATAGACAGACAGATAGATATAGATACAGATATATCTTATAGTAGGGACAGTTATATTTAAGAAATCCTATATAGTAGATCAATAACTACAATTACCTAGGACGGAGAAGAATGAGGCCCATAAGAAAATGATACAGTTTGAGGAAGAACAGTCATATCGAGTCACTTTTCTCATTAAAGAAACTTGTAAGGACTGATTCTTTCACTTGGGTCAAAGTAGGTACCCCTTACCATGGCCCACAGAATTCCAGATGACCTTTCTCCTGAGCAGCTTTTTAACCTCATCTTGCTCATTCTTTCTCCTCTTTGCTATCCTTTTACCAGCTCACCCTCTGCACATTTCCAGAAAACAAAAAACTCTTTACCTACTGGTTCTTATTCATGGGGACTTTCTTGATGCTTGGCTTCCTGTCCTCCAGCTCTCAGCATATAGTTTACCATCGGGAGACACCAACTTTACCCTCTTGAGAGAGGCACTCATTTTCATTCTGTACAAAGCAGTACATTGTTCTGTATGGTATTTCACTATTGCACAGTTGGATATTTTATTTTGTAATACATACCATCCGTTTCCTTTTTTGGAATATAAGCTTCCTAAAGACATTGAGTGTGTTTTATCTGTTCACTCCTGTATTCCTAGCACCTCACACAATTACTAATCAGTGATCAAACAAAATGGAAGCCATCAAGCAAAGACATCATTGACTCTCTCCTTTTATCATTCTTCCCTAGCAACAAATGCTAAGTATACCTGTGCCCATCCTTCCTCTTCCAGAAGATAAATTGTCCTGGACTATGAACCTGATGCTTTGCATCTTTCTCCAGGACTTCACTTAATTAATTGTTAACCTTGTTTTTTAAAAATAGCTTTAACTTCCCTGATCTGTTTCATATATGTGTGTGTACTTGAGTCCTTCCCAGTCCAAAAAGTGTAAGGGGAGAGAGTAGATGTAAATGTTTCTTCTTGAAAAAATTTACCTTTTGTGGAAGAATGGTATGCCCATACATCACACCAAGGTAACTATATTCCCAGAAATTAGTGGACCCACGGGACATCAGAGAAGAAGCTTCTTAAAGCAGCTGGTGGGTGAGGTGGGAAGAGGCCAGGCTGCCTACAAAGAGTAACAACTAAGTGGACAGCTTCCTTCTCAAGAGCAGCAGTGGAGTCAAATTCTCTAGCGGAGTGATGGGTTCAAAGACAGTTAGTGTCTTAAAACCCCATATAATGAAAATGAAGGGTGGAGTTAAAATAAAGACATTTTAAGACAAGATTTGACATTTTTAAAATATCCATAGAGATTCTAAAGAAATTGTTTGAGTCAGAAAAATGTAGACAAATGGTAGGACTGAGGTATAAGAAGTGAAGACCAAAAAAGAATCAGTAAAGAAAAGATGAATTTAAATATATAAATCTGAAGAAATTGGGTTATAGAAAGAAATGAAGCTTTACTACATACAAAAATGGATTCTAGTAGATCAGAATCCTAAATGTATAAAGTAAAATGATAAACTTTTAGAATATATTACAAAAACATCATTTTATTTATTAACTTCAGGATAAGAAAGTATTTTTTAAAAGAAGGAGCTGTTAAAGAAAACCATTAAGTTTTAGATTAAAATTAGGAAGTTCCATTCATCAATAAATTCTATGAAGTGTAAAAAGACAACCACAGCTTGGTATATATTTATAACTTATGTAATTAAAAGACTAATGTTCACAAACATAAATAATACTACAGGCTAATTTTTTTAAAAGTAGATAACCTATCATAAAAGGGGACAAGTGATTTGAATGGACATTTCACCAAAAAGTGTGTGGTCAAAAATCTACAGAATGGGCCAGGGATATAGCTCGGGGGCATAAACGCCTACCTGGCAAGTGCAAGGTCCTGAGTTTGATCCTCAGTACTGCAAAGTCTACAGAGAAAGCACTGCTTTATAGCAACCTCTCAGAGAATATTTTAATGGATAATAACAGATGACACATGAAGAATCTCTGGATGTGTCTCCACCTTGATAAGTGGTCATTGCATTTCAATGTTGGATCTTTCACCTCTGAAATGTGCTCAGTGTATTAGGTTTCAAAGATGAGCTTTAGAAGAGGGATCCTATTCAAAATGAGGAGCTATCATAAAAACTTGCAGGAAGACTGTAATTCGGCATTTATGAATTTTTTTAGCAGACAAATGTCATTTTTTTTGCTTAGCAAAAATGCAGTGTAATTTTAATCTCAATGCCATCCGAGGATGGCAAGCAGAGTAACTCAATAACTTCCTTTAATGGAGTTTAGACATTTGGAACTTCAATATCTCATCAAACCATTATTTCCCCATTTCTCTCCCATCTCTTGACTCACCCGCTTTCCCGTCTCATCTCTTCCCAGCCTGGTCTTTTTACACCGCTACCTCTTATAGTATTCCTCATCATTGTCTGTTGCATTTTTCTCTGATATTTAAAGATCAATATTGGTAAATGTCAACACAAAATAAAATAATAGTAGTTAAAATATGCATGATGAAATTTTTATGACTAGAATTTGAGGCAAGTATTTTACCAAGATTCAGATTTGTAAAATGGAAGCCAGGGGAATTGGACTTGGTCCAAATAAGGGCCTCAAAAGAAAATTTATGGAAATAATTGTAAAAAGTAAAATATGATAAGATCAAGAATTCAGTGAATCATATCTCTGCTACAGAATTTTCTTTTTAGAAAGGAATGGAGTGGGGAATGGATTACACTTGTAATTCTAGTGCTTAGGAGGCTGAGGCAAGGACTATAAAGATAGCGTGGGCTACATAGCAAAGTTGAGGCCAGCCCGTGCCACACTGGTTTCTCAAGAAACCAATCCAAAATAAGAGAGATAATAATAACAAGAAAAACAAAGACTTCTAAAACACCAGAGAGAAGGCTGAGGCAGGAGGATAAAAATTCAAGCCCAACTTGTGCAACTTAGCGAGATCTGATCTCAGATTTTAAGGAAGAAAAAGGTGAAGGAGAAAATGGGAGAAGTAGAAGGGAGGAAAAAGAAAATATTTAAAAATGTGGATATAGCTCAGTGTGAAGGATGTGGAAGTAGCTCAGGTTCAATCCACAGTTTCGCAGAAAGAAAAAAAAAAGACAATGAAAAACTACCTTTTATACAGAAAAACTGATGACATAATTAAGTTAGTTCAGTGGTGTTAGCTGTGGAAGCTGCTGCATCATTCTGGTTAAAATTTTTTTTTCTAAGCTATCCTGAAGGTTATGAAGTCACTTAGTGAAGCGTGTTTTCCATGGAATCCTGCAATTCATTCTTTTACATAAAAATAATTTGCATGTCTGTCATGGAGTATCAGGTAAATTGGAAAATGGTGAAAGTTTACTAATTATGTTGTGTCAACAGCTATTATTGATATCAATCCACATCTTTTTGCAGTCAGCTTTTATTGAGTATCAGCTGTACACATCTCAGTATGCTGGCCTCTAGGGCTACAAAGATCCGTTATTTCTCAGGGAATGCCTGCAAGGGATTTATGTACACACTAAAACCACAAATACAAGTCAGAAACTGGTTTGCTTTGCTTAACTTTTAAAATTCCATTTATAAATCTGTACATTTAAAAATACACATGGTTGAAGATGCCATTTATTAATTATTAATTCCTCACTGTGTTATAATGTCATCTTTTTAAAATGGTGACTTCTGAATTTTCCTTTGCTTAAACATATCTACAAGGCTCAGAAATCAGTACTGAAAATCTAAAATATTAGGCTCAAAATGTAAAGTTGACATTTTACATTCCCTAACAGCCTTGTCTTCATTTAGCCTGTCAGAGTCAGTTTATCCTGTCGGCCCTCTAAAAAAAATCAAACCATTAATTTCCTTAACGTCACTTTCAGGATAAATCGATCAAATAAAACCTGACATCATCCAGGTTTTGCCATCATTAGATGGTGATTAATGTTAAAAACTTCCATTCATTTTAAACACCGTCCCTTCCTATTTCAGTAATTTGATCAAATACAGAGAATGCTGTGCTCCTTGGCAGCATTCACTCCTTTTCTCAGACGCTTCCTTCAGTGTCTGAGATTTGGGGTTAAAGTTTCCTCTAGAACATGGACACCTGCTGCCACATTGGCTGCCCAGCACTAGACTTCCAACCCAGCAAGTTAGCCCTAGGACTTCAGGGACTCTTTGGTGATTCTCTGGGCAATTTAAAGCCAATCATGAATGTGTTTCAAACTTTGGTCTGCAGCAATCCATTAAATTCTCAGCAACGAGACATTAATACTGTCTTGGGCTGTGTTATTTACAGCTTACAATTTTATATTTAATTCCTAGTGATCATAGGGAGAGATGATCCCTTATAATCTGGCCACTCCCCAGTCTCTCTCTCTCTCCTTTCTCTTCACTTCAGCTTTTTTGGGTTCTGAGAAACACTTCAAATCGAATACCAGGCTCTCCTTTGCTGGGGCACTCTGTGTTTGTTCTGCTCACAGTGCTCTTTTCCTACCCTTATCCAGTTCTTTTTCTCTGTCCTTCTGATTAAAGGTCACTTCCTCAGGGTCCCTCTCCTTAGGTCCTCACCGTAGCAGCAAGGCCTTTCCTTCATCACATGTAGCACAATGATTGTCTGTTGTGTCTGCTCCCTTCCCTTCCACAGCACGCTCCAGTGCCTGCCCTGCAAAGCTGCAGCTGCCAGGCCTTTCCCGGGCTCTGCTGCTCAGCCCAGCGCAATTGCTCTGCTTGGTTTGTGCTGCAGTTGTTTGCAGTGTTCCGGAAGTGCACCTCACAGAGCTGGGAAATCTGCAGGCTCAATTCCTGGGTTTCTTTTCTCCCAAGGATCACAGTTTTGCTCTGCTTTGTATATGATGTCTGAAGGCCAGTATTTAATACATTTTCTGGCTATATCGTTGTTTACTACAAACCGTACCAATTACTCAGTATCTCTGAATAACAGTCAAACACCTCATCTTGGGACTGAAGCCCTATAGCATCTGTCCTTTGCTTCTTTCTCTGAATGCACCTATCACCACTGCTGCCTTTACCCTCCTATCCACTCCATTCCTTGGATGCAATCTGCATCCTCACCAAGGGCCCTTGCACAGCTGTGCCTTCCTTGAGTCTGGGATGTCTACCTCCTGACCTTCACATCATGGCCTTGGTTTGGCTTTCAGACCTTCCAAGTTAAAGTTTGCACTGCCGCAGCCACCTGTTTCAACCATCTGCAGCATGCATATCACATTCTGATATTTTTTGTCATATATTTCATTTCTTTCTTCCTTGATGGGTTTGCTTTCTCCTTTCATAGGGACAAGGATACTGTAGTTTTCTGTTTGATTCATCATTGCATCTTTAATGCTGGGATCATGCCTACCACGTAGGAAGTACTTGATGAACATTTCTTCAATGAGTGGAAAAGGGAACCAAGTCTTTTTCTTTTTCATTCCTTCATAACTGTCCCACAAAAGACCACAAACTTTAATGGGCATATTCAATCTCATTTAATTTTGGGAGCAAGGCAAGGAAGACGATAATGATAATTCCTAGTAATTACTCCTTTTTTTTTTTTTTTTACTGTGTGATACTGAACCAAGAACTTTACATTTATTTGCTCACTTAATTCCTATGAAAAGTCTATGAGATAGCTTCCATAGTATCCAAAATTTTAGAAAAGAAAATAAAGCCACAGAGAAGTTTAGTGCTTTTGTGACTGTGTCACATCTAAAGTAGTCATCTTACTCAATTCCCAGAGAGTATCATCCAGCTATCCAGCTGCAGTTGTCCAGGCTCTGATTTTTATTTCCACATGACTGCAGCTGGATTTAACTGCATTTGAGATATGCCCAGGTCATGCTGGTCTCTAGCTCTGAAACACCATGTACCACATCTGTCACCCATTACTCTTCCTTCCCAGAGAAGCCCATATTGTGCGATTGTCCCCAACCCTCATGTTTCTACTGTAGCACAAATATGCTTAACCAGCTGTTGCTAACGCTTTGTAATGCTTGTGACAACTCTACTGAGAACTCCTTTTAATGGAGCAGATGGTGCGAAATCGAGCAGGCAAGTGAGTCTGGAGAGGGAGGTGCTGGCCAAGGGAGATACCATCTCAATCTTTTTCAAGTCTAAGCCAGGTCACATTCAGGATTCTAGAAGCTGAGGGCCAAAGGCACTGAAAGACCTGGAATACAAAGTTAACAGAAGAGAATCAGTGTGGCTAGAGACTAACATGACACAGAAGTGAGCAAGATAAATCACCAGAATGAGGGTTTTTGCAGAAAACAAATGTAAATGGAGAGCTACTGAAGACAGAGTTAAGGATTTCTGGAATAAATAGAATGAATCATAATCGTCTCAGAAAGAGTAAATGACTTATCCCATGTTGCTATGGCTGGCATGTAGTTTGTTCCCACAAAACTCAGGTTGAAATTTTGACACCAATCCAGTGGGGTTGGGAAGTGAGGGCTTTAAGAGGTGATTAGGTTCTGGAGGTAACTACTACCTTTCTCATTGTGTAGCTTGATTTTCACTAGGAGTGAGTTCATTACTTGTGATTCCACACTCTTAAATTTCCCAAATGTCAGAAACATAAGCCATATACACTGCTTTCCTTGATAAAGTATCTAACATCAAGTATTTTTGTTATAGCAACAAAAAAATGGACTAAGATCCATACCAATGTCAATAACAACAACTTTAATAATATATAAAAGATACAATTTTGAATAATATGAAAAGACAAAGTTGTCCTCCCAGAACCCCTAAATATAAACAGGGAAAGACAAAATTCTATCACTTACAAACTCCATAGGGTATCAGAGGTTTGTCTGGTGGAAGAAAGAAAGAAGGAAGCACTGGTGTGTCAAACAGACTTGAGGGTAGGAAAAGTCAGAGAAGTAAAAGTATCCACTAGGAAGTAAGACTATTCACTTGGAAGGCTAATTGGCAGCCAACAGTTGCAACTGGGAAGGATTTTGCTGGCTCCATGAGCAGGTGAATGGAAAAGGCCTAGGGTATGAAATCCTGCAGGGGTTGGAGTTGTGGAGTCTCTCATTTTCTCCTTGGTTGAGAGGACATCTAGAGATTCAGGGAGCCAAATAATGCCAAAGGCTATATGAAATGCACATTGTAAGATGCATTCCAAATTTCTCAGTTAAGCTCACATCAAACATTTGGATGTTCATGAGATCAAGGTGTAGAAACACTAATTTAATTTCCTCTGAGACCAAGTCTCAAGTCCCCTGGCTGAAAGACTATCCAGGCTGAAAATAGCTGGGATTCCATGAATGTTGTATGAGCCTGCAGAGCCATCTTCACTGCCCTTGAGCAAGATTTATGGTCTCCTGCAATGCTGGCTGCTGCCAATTCACAGCCATACGTTCTGGCAGATTTGATCCTGCTCACTCCAGAAGGGAGGAAGATCGTGACATTCAGAAATTTATCTGATCTTAGTGCCTGCTTGCATCTGCTTATTTGTGGACAAATTGGATAAGTGCTATTTTGAAATAATTTGCATATAGAAGGTTAATTGCACTTGAAAACAAAATATCTTGAACACAATTCCTTTTTGCTTCTTTTTTGTCATAAAAAGCAAATTTATAAAAGAAAAGGTCTGCAATTTTGCTTTTTGAGAAAAACACTCTGAAAAAGACATTCTGACCAACACTGAAAAGAAACAGAGGAAGGAGTCATGGGGGAGACACTGTGAATGTGAGAATTCCTGGTGTGTTTAGAGAACAACACGTTTCCCAAATGGACTGGAGCAGAGTGATGGGGTCTTAGGCTCACCGTAGAGCCCTGGACAACAGAGGGCTTTCTTGAGTCTTTCAGTATCATTTTAAGTGGCTGTGACAACATTTGGAGGGTTTTAAGCAGAGGAATGACATAATTTCACTTGTATATAAATGAATCATCCTTAAGATTCTGTTAGTGAGTTACTGGCTGGACCATGGAAGGCAGGAGGGAAACAAGAAAGCAGTTGGAAAACTGCTCTGGTCAGAAGAGCTAAGCACTGACTGGATCAGGTGGTGGCAGTGAAAGCAGTAGAAATGATCAGATTTAGGATCTATTTTCAAGGCAAAGTCAATGAGACCTGTTGATGTGTTAGGTGTAGAATCCAGTATAATTCAAGAGTGTCTTCCCTTTTTGTTTATTTTTGGTCTAAAACTCTAAAGAATGGAGTCAACAATAACTGAGATGGGCCTAACTGAATAGAGAGTGGTATAATCTGAATCGTGTCCCCCAAAATTTATTGGGGAAAGTCCTAAGCCCCAGTACTGACTTTGCTTGGAAACTGGGTGCACAGCAAATGTAGTTATCTAAGATGAAGTCATCCTGGAGAAGGCTGGACTCCCTAATCCAATATGACTACTCTTTCCTAGGAAAGGAAGCAAGGAAATGGAAGAGTGGTGGAGGAACAAGCAGATTGACAGAGAATATGAATGTCCTTTATTTAAGATTGGAGAAATAATTCTGCATTTATATGCAAAGGGAAAATAATCTATAGAGAAGGGAAATTTCATAATGTAAGTAGAAGACCCACAGGAACCATGTTCTTGAGCAGATGAAAGCGATTGAGATTCAGGGCATGAGCAGTTTGGGCCATAGCTGGGAGTGTAGGAAGTTCCTCTGTAAGACTGGTTGGGAAGACAGCAGTGTAAGGAGCAGATACTGGGAGGCAGGCGGGCACATGTGATGTTTACTGTCTCAGCAGAATATAATATGCTTGTCATGCAGCCCATCTTGATTCTTGATGAGGTTTACATTAGGCATGACCCAGAGGAAAGCAAATCCAATGGTGCTGTCAGTGAAATGCGATGGTTACTTTTATATTCACCTGAACTCGGCCATAGCTTGCCCAGACATTTGGTCAAACATCATTCTAGGTATATCTGTAAAGGTGTTTCTGGATGAAATTAACATTTTAAGCCATAGGCCTTCCCTCACATGAATGGATGTTATATAATCAGTGGAAAACTTGCATAGCACAAAAAGCCTGAGGAAGAGGGCTTCATCTACCTAACTGAACTGAGACACTGATCCCTTCTAGTCTTGGGACTAGAGCTCGTATTAGTAGTCCAGTTGGCTCTCCAGTAGGATTACTCTGCCTTGATAATAGTGTGATCCAGTTCTGTGTAATATATTATAAGGACATTGCTTTTCATTTCCTCCAGAGAGCCCTTACTAATGCAGGAGAACATCACATGGCTCATCCTATTAGTACTGCTTCCCAGGGACCCCCTGTGGGTGGATCTCTAAGGGGCGACATGGGGTACTTGGAACATGACCCATTCCCCAATAGAATGTGTTTTCTCTGTATTGTTGCCTCTGCTTGGGAACTAGGAGAAAGCAGAGTTAGAAGCTATTTCTATTTCATAGATTATGTCTGTGGAGAGGGGATAAAATACTTTTGCAGGATGGGTTCCATCTCGCCTCCCTCACTGTGACAAATACAGGTGAGCCCTTCCCTAAAGAGAAGTGGGGCTCAGGACAGGTGCTCTTCTCAGTCATCACAAGGGCACCCATTCTGGTTTTGTATGGCCTTACACTCAAAATGGCTCTTATATTTTTGAATGTTGGGGAGAATCAAAAGAAGAATAATACTTTGTAAGACATGAAAATTGTCTGAAATTCAAGTTTGTGTCCATTGATTATTTTAAATTTTTTTATTTGGTAAAGAGAATACAAATCAGAATTACAACAGAAAAAATTAAAATGGTATAGAATTTCACTTAACAAAGTAATATGAATTTCATAGTATTTGTTGTAATACATAGTGTTGTCTTCCAACCAGTTATTGATATATTTCTGCTGGCCTATGGAAAGAAGCAGTTAATGCTTTAATTTGTTTTGTCTCCTTTTTTCAATTGTTTGTACTTTTTCTCTTCTTAATTTCTTATACATTTCTTTCTTTGTTTCTTTCTTCTTAAATTTTACATGCATGTATCCGGTACTACGAATAACTGTGTCCATTGTTTTTATTGGAGCACAACCATATCTGTGTGTCTAGGTATTTTCTTTGCTGCTGTTGGGCAAAGTTGAATTAATCACAACAAGAAACACCAAAAATCTTTATGATCCAGTCCTTTATAGAAAAAGTTTTCCAACCCACATCCTAACACCTC
>NDGN011476595.1:0-12724 GCA_002564285.1 Tympanoctomys barrerae
CAATTTTTCTGTAACCCTAAAACCACTGTTAGAAGTCAAAGGCTAATAAAATGTAAACCACAGGTGCAAACTTTGACACATCTCACTAATGAGACCTCAGGACACCAAAGACAGATCTTAGTGGACACAGAACAAAACAGCTAAGGTAACAGAGATGGACAGCCAACTCATCACCCAGCACAATGGGAGCCAGAAGGAAATTGAACTGTTTATAAAAGGGAGAAAAATAACAGTCTACCTGGAATCACGTACTCAGTTTTAAAAATCACGTACTCCTTCACTGATGAAGGAGTGGCAAATAAGGGTATATTAACCAATAGACACACAAGCGCTCTGCACCACCCTGTGTTCCTCAGGGACAGCCTGGGCTCTGTTCTGGGGGTGAGGAGCGCTCACCTTTGCAGTGGGCATAGGGCATGTTGAGGGTGTAGTCCTCTGCTCGGTTCAGGAAGGTGAGTGTGGCCTTGCCATCCAGGAGCGCTGATAGCGAGTTCCCTACAGAGACAGGGTCAGGGACCAGTGAGCACAGACCGGCCCTTGCCACTCAGGCCACACCTGAAGCCACTAGGTCTGAGCTCCCTTCCGACAGGTGCAAGGGCAGCCGGCACCTGTGTGGCCGTGGGTGAGGCACTCAGATTCTGTTGGAGCCCTGGCCCGTTCACACATCCTCTGCCCTGAGGAAGCACTTATACAACCTGGTGCATATTAACAGTTTATTTCAGTTACCAGGTCACGGCTTCTCAAGGTGGAGGCTCTGGGCTGGGCCCTCGCATTTTAAGTTGTGGGAGGTACCTCACCTGGGACTAAAAATAACAGCCACTGCCAGGACAGGAGCGAAGGGTGGAAAAGGTAAGCTGAGCTTGAGCACAGAGGCCAGTGTCACCCCTGGAGGAAGCTGGGCACACAGGGGCACTCAACTGGCTCAGACCTGCCTGCAGGGGACAGCTGTAAACGTGGTCCGCCTGATGGGGAAATGGGGATGGATGCTTTCTACACATTAGCCTGCCAGGACCAGGGAAGCACTGAACCACAGATCTACCTTCAATGACAGACTGTGCCTCCCTGCCTGTCCCATGCAGGGGCCACCAGCCAGGAATGGCTGCCAACAATGTCTGATAAGGCCTGTGCCTTATCAGACTTCATTCCTAACTATTACTTTACCTACCTACTTATCAATTATCTACCTCTCCACCTACCATTCAGGGCCGCCAGGCTTCATGCACGTAAGCTAAGTGCTCTCCCACTGAGCCAAAGCCTATTTTCATTAGTTTAAAGGAACCACCCATCGCCAGGCACTCTGCAATCGGACCACTTGGCTGAACTTGCTTTTCCCATCTTCTCCCCACTCCTCTTGGTTTCCTGCAAAAGCTCCCCGCTCTTCACTGAGAGACTTGCTCCACCCAGGGTCTGAGCACTTTTACCACTCAGGTGGTTGGCTGGCATGAGCGGACACGTGCTCCGCCACGGCTTCCGGTCTTGGGGCCAAGTTTCCCTCCCTCTTGCCCAAGAGCCGACAAGTGCTCAGCTGAATCCACTCACCGTAGAACCGGGATTTGGCCGTCACACTCCCACTCATGCAGAAGCCATCTTTTCGGTTGCTGACGTGGAAGGCAGACACGGGCGGGTGGTGGGACACCTGTGGCCAGAGAGAAGGCTCTGGAGGTGTCCAGGGGGGCAAGAGTCCATCTTGACATCCCTCCCCAACTCAGGAGCAGGCACTCAGGGCACCGCTGGGGAGCTCCAGAGGAGCAGAGCCTGAGTCACAGGCCTGGGAAGATTGAATCTCTGACCTATGCTGGGTTGTCCCCTGGGAAACAAGACACGGTGCCCCATTCCTCAGGAGACACAGCTGTGACCGCCTCCATGCTGCGTCTGCCCCTTCTAGGCAAATCCAGATGCCTACCACTGGTCAACTACCAGGCCTGCGCAGCCCCTCCCCCACCCCGTCACCACTCTTCCCATCTGGGTGGGGCCATGCCTGCTCTGCTATGTAGAAGGTGTGGCTGTTGGTCTGGGGGTGCAGCCAGCAGCAGCGGAAAGTCTCCCCCAAGATGGGGTTGTAGGGCTTCTTGATTCCCTGCAGAAAAAGCAGAGAAATGCATTGGAGGAATGCAGGAAGGTGACTCTGGGCAGTGCCAGGCTCGGCCTGTGCAGGGCAAGGTGGACAAAGGGACAGTGGGACAGGTGGCATCCACCTCTAGGAGGGAGCCTGGTTCTGTCAGCATCTGGGGGCGGCACCCTGCTTCTGCATTCGGAGCTGTTGACTCTGTCCATGGCTCACATTCTAGCCTCCAGGTACTCTGGTCACTTTGCAGCTCTTCTCGGACTTCGGGTACAGCCCACACGTCCTGTTCAAGCTGAGCTCAGAAGATACCAGGCAGTGGGGAGACCTTCTCTGTGATTCTAGGGTGGTCCCTTTCCCTCTCTGGGCCTCAGTCTCCCCATTTGTACAATGAAGAGGTGGAACTAGAGTGTCCGCTTTCAAATGTGTGTGCCGTGGAAGCCCAGGGCTCCTGGAGGGATCTCAGCAGTGGACACTGCTACCAGGGCAGTCCTGCTGCCAGCTGAGTGCTGAGTTTGGAGTTTCTTAAACAGGAGTCCATGACTAGAAATTACAACAACCCTCAAGTTACCTGGAGGCTCAGGCCAAAAGCTGGCTTCCTGGTCCTGTTCTAACACAGTGGTGCAGTCTCTAACACAGCCTGAGGTGGTTTCCCTGGGGATGGGGAGGGGTGCAGCTCAAGTCTTTCAGGGAACAGAGATGACCTTGAGGGCCTGGCTTGAGCCGTCCAAGGAGTCCCTCCATGGGAGGCCAGAGTCCTATACTCTATCTGAGGCCACAGTGGGGCCAAGTGGGGATGACCAGGGTCCTTCAGTGGCATGGGGCTGAGAAGCAGCCTAGGGACTTAGGAGGGGTCGGAGGATGAAGGCCCCAAGCCCTCCCCACGGTGCCTCTCACCTTGGGCTTCTTATAGAAACCAGACAGGTACCACCGCAGCACGAGCTTGATGCGGTCATAGGCGCTGTCCTCCATTGCCGCCCTGCATGGAGATGGGGGCTCTGAGTCCACACAAGGGTCTCCACACCCTCCCTCTCTCCTCCCTCACCCTCTGGTCATTCCAGTCTCTTTCGATGTAGTTAAAAGAGGCTGCCCTGGGCCTGGTACTCTGGACACTCTCTGCTGATCCTGCCATGCAGCTCCAGAGCAGGGATACACCCCAGAAAGTGCCAGGGTCACTCAGGTAGGGACAGATGGGAAGAAATAGGCAGGGTGTCACCAGGTTGCCACCTCCAGGAGGTCTCTGAGGGCCTGCATTCTGCTACGTTCCCTCTGCATAGCTCTAAAGTAGAGCCCCTGTAGTCTACCCTGGTGGATGCACTGGCATCCTCCTTGGGGGTGCAGGGCTGCATCCCAGCTGCGCACCTGGACAGTAGGTCAGCGTGGTAGTAGTAGTCGGAGAGCTTGTTGAGGAAGGATCGCGGCTCCAGCACGAAGGTGGGCAACACCACACGGGACAGGTCCATGCCAGGCCGCAGCTGCCGCAGCAGCACCCACATCAGGTTCTTGTTTTCCTCCGACACCGTCTCTACCTGGGACGCCTCGCTCAGCTGTGGCAGAAGATACAGTAAAGCCCTGGGGAGCTGCAAGGGAGAGTGCTCTGTGCTGCCTGAGAAGCCAGACTGAGGCAGGACGAGTAGCTGACCCCACCCGGCCAGAAGAAATGTGCGTGGGGGTGACACCTGCTTCCCCACTGGGTGTGGACTGTGACCTGGGCCCTGTGCTTTGTGAGCCTGACTGGCTGCATCTGACTCTTTACCCTTCCCTAGGTACCCATCTTTCCAGAAGGAGGCCCTGCCCACTCATGCCAGCTCCTGCTGGCAGACCTGGGGGCTTTACCTGCTCTGTGTGAATCCCCCAGGTCCAGGTCAGGTTGGGCCCACCTCGTAGCTAGAACCATCTGGGGGCTTCGGTGACAATCCCACAGAGGCAGAAGCCCTTCCCACTAGCCTCTGGGTCCTGGATATAGGGAAGTCTCAGCTCCTCTAACTTCACAGCTGCCCCATGAGACAGGTGCTGCAAAGCTGTGCCTCCATTATAAAAAAGATATGATCTTATTTTGTTATTGTTAATCACTTTATTTGGGATAGTTAGCATAACAGAGTGAGAGGCATTTGACATAAATCCAGAGGAGTGTGGAGTACACACCCACAAAGCCCGAGCCACCATCTGCCATCCCTTCTGAAAGACCTGGGCTTATACCAGTCTCTTCCTTCTCCGAGTCACAGGCCAAGAAGCGGGGGCTGCCTTGGGCCCCCCTCCTTTTCTTTTGCACCATATCTAATCCTCATTACAGCTGCCAAACACAATCTATGGGGCCACTGAGCCTTGGGCTTTTCCTTTCGTCTCTGTGTTAGGGGCAGGAGGCAGGGCAGAAAAATCCCTAAGGGGTCACTGAGCTGTCTACAGCCATCCAGGAGGCCATGCTCCGTGGCATGCTCATAGGACAGGGCTGTCCAGTGAAGCCCTTGCCTTGAGGAAGTCCTACCTAGATGCAGTGCCCAGGCAAGGCCAAGAACCATCTCCCTGAGAACTGGCCGTCTTGCTGTTGTCACTTCCGGGGGCCTCTGTGGCTCCCAGGCCTGTGGACTTAAGTGGACTTCGCTGGAACCTGCAAAGCCTCCACCCTTGAATGCACTGGGGCTGGAGACGGTGAGGGTGCTCTCAGGCTCTTGGTGACAGGCTGAGCTCAAGGGTTCTACCTCTATCCTCGGACCTCACAGAAACACAGAGTACAGCATTGGTGTCCTCCTCCTTTACACAGTGGACAAAGCGACCCAGCTGGTGTCGGGAGGGAAGGAACCTGGATTCAGGGCTATCTATACCCTCAGCAAGCTTGAGAGCAGAATGAGGGCCAGTGTCCCCACACCCTCCATTCCTACATCCCCCTGTTACACCCAGGGGGTTGGGTGTAACAAAAGGAGCAATATTCATCCACAAAAACAGCTGCCACCCACACTGCCCGTGTAAGCCCGAGAGACCCCTCCCCAGACCCTGCTTTCTCCCTCTGCTCCTCTGCCACAGGTTCCAGTGCCTCTCACCTCCCCGAGCTCCTCCTGGACCTGCTCCACGTAGGAGGTTCCTCTTCGCGGCCCCCCAGGGCCCTCGGACTGGTCACTTCCACTCTCATTGGTCTTCCGGCTGTGGTCCTGGGTCTCTGCATCGGAGTCTTCGGCATTCTCTCGCTCCGACTTGTCTGAGAACCCATCATTCTCTAGGTGGTTCTCCAAGGAAGACCCGTTCAGCCTGGAAGGTGGACACGGTTGTGGACACCTGGTCATTGTTGAGATCCAGGCACGCACGCCCACCTGGGCACGGGGCATCCCTCACCGCTGGGCCTTCACACAAGGTCCTGCATTTAATTTCACCACTATTGAGGTAACCACCATCAGCCCCACTGCATAAATGAAGAAGCTGAGGCTCCAGGGCTTGAGTCGCTCCCTCCTCTCCTCCCACCTTCAGGACACCGCGGCCCCGGCTCACGGGAACAGGTCCTGGTCCGGGTGGACGCCCACTGACGCGGGCAGCCCGTAGACTGAGGAGGGAGACGCGTCGGGCGAGGACCCTGGATCGCCGTCACGGCCCTGCTTGCAGGAACTGAGTCGCAGCAGGCTGGAACAGCGCAGAGCCAGCTCCAGGGCGTCCAGCCAGCAGCGGCCTGCCAGGGATCGGGAGTTGAGTAAGCTCGGAAGCAAATCCCGCAGCCTCTCTGCCTTGGAACCCCACCTCCGCCTCCTACCCGGGGATTCCCTTCCGGCCCGCCCGGAGCTTGCCCTCCTAGCCACGCCCTCCTGAGTGCACGCTTCAGCCCCTCCTCTCCTGGCCACGCCTCTCGCTTCGACCCACAGGAGAGATCATTCTCCCTGAATCTTTCCAGTTAGAAATCCTGCCTCAAATCCCTCGTGGCCTTTCGGAGGCTTCAAAGGACGCACATTCTCATGCATCAATGTCACAGACAGAGGCTAAGGTCGGGACAGTAGAGACCCTTCTGGGTCACATGTCTTGAAGGCCAGCCTGCAAGTGGAGCAAGGCTTTTCCGGGCTAAGAATTGAGGTCTGGGGCCCTCGGTCTGGGTAACAGGGTGGGGCAGTGGTAGGAGGCTGGAATGGCCCTGAAGGCAGGCCAAAGAGTAGGTGAGTGGAAGATAGACCAGTAGCATCCCTCTGTTCTGTGGGGTGTCTGCCCAGGTGACATGGGATGTCCTGGCGTGACTATTAGCAGCCCTTCCACTCACAAAAGCGACATGAGGTGGCCAATAAATAAGGTGTCACACTGTAGGCATGGGGGTCGCATAAGCGTGGGGGCTCTGGCTTAAAGGAGGATGGGGAGTTCTTACTTCTCCACACCTTTCCATTGTGATGCTCTTGGAGACTGAGTTTCTTTTCCTGCCTAAACCAGCAGACCCGCTCTCGGGGAAGCATCCCTGGGGTCTGGCACTCGGAGTCACTGTGGAAACTGAGGGAGGGTGTTACTGGGATGGATGGTGGCTCCTGGTTGGCCAGAGCTTTCCCACTGCTGGGGGACAAGTAAGGTCCTGCTGTGGTTCATCAAGCCTGGGCTGGACATGTGCAGGGCCTGAAGGGCAGCACGTGTAGCATGAGGCGGGATGGCCACTACAGCCAACTCGGGCCTGCGTCCCTGAACATATATTTTTGTGGTTGACACAAAGGACTAGGCGTCCGGAATGTTACACAACCTTTGAAGCCCATTCCAAGACTCTTCTTCCTCCTCCAGGAAGCCCACCTTGATGCCCCTGAGGCTGTGGACATCTAATCTTGGCCCCTGCTTGTGTGAGTCTCCTCTCAGACTTCGGCTTTGTCTGATGAATTGCTGCTTACTTCTCTTCTCCTCCCCAAAAACTGCAAGTGCCATGAGGAAAAGAGCTTCTCTGTTCCTCCCAAGGGTCAGATAGGACCGGCCCAGAATGGATAAATGGTGGTAATATTATGGGACTCAGGGATATTAATTACTACAAGAGACTCAGGTCAGCCAGAGAAGGGAGTATAGATGCGGCATTTGACCACTAGGGGGAAGCATGACACAGCCGAATAGGAGCAGGAATCCTAGCCAGGGAGGATCAAAGCCGAGTCAGAGCCAGGTAGCCTTGGGTGATGACCGGCCACCACTCGGGTTCAGGAGTAGCCATCTGAGAATGAATCCCACTAATTTTGGCCATCGTCATGGATACCGCTGCAAGAGCCACTATTCAGTGCTCGCCCGCAAGTTGCAAGTTGTCTGGGCTCAGGGGAAAGTCTGTATACCTGGAATCTAGCTCTCTCCCCAGGGAGACTACCCGTGCTTCAGTTCCCTCATCTGTCAATTATGAGTGATGACAGTAGAGCCTACTGTGGTGGAGGCATGTAGCGAAGCTCAGTTACTATCATCTCGTTGCTGTTCTAAGGCCCCTGGATTCTCATAAAATCGGGATGACATACTGTTAGTCATATTTACCCATGAAGAGATCGAGGCCCAACGGATGCGCAGGTGTGTGAGAGGCCTCCCTAGCCCATGACTTCAAGGGTTACGAGGGCAGACAGGCAGGAGGGGGAAGGGGGACTCACCATCTGACTCTGAGGCGGCCCTGAAAATCAGGTAGCTGCTGGGGAGAGGCTGTGTGATGGATCCCACACTCTCACCTTTGGGACCCTGGACAAACACAGACCGCAAGTCAGCTCAGACAGGCAAGAACTTTGTACCCTCTCTAGCTGGTACGTCTGCCCTTAGCTCTCCAGCTCTGAGCTTTCTCATTTTGGGTGTCAGAATCAACCAATGCAAACCCAGGATGCCTAGCTGAATTTGAATCTCAGAGAAACAATGAAGAGCTTTTTTAGCGTAAGCACATCTGATGCAGTACAATATCTGACATTAATTGCTACAGGGACCCAGTTCAGCCAGAGAAGGGAGTGTAGAGGTGGCATTTGGCCACTAGGGGGCAGTGTGACACAAGCAGAAGAGGAGCAGCCATCCTAGCCAGGAAGGACCAAAGCAGAGTCAGAGCCAGGTAGCTTTGGGTGATGAGTGGTCACTACTCTGGTGGGGACTTAAAAGGCCACTCCTGGCTTACAGTAGTGGGATATGATACTTTGACTTTATGATGGCATGAAAGTGTACCCATGTGACCATTCCGATTTTCACTTTAGTGTAGTATTCAATAATTTCATGAGAGCACTGCGGAGCTTAGCTCAGCAGTCTAAGGGTCTGCCTAGGCAAGCACAAAGACCTGGGTTCGATACCTGGCACCACATGCTGTGCTGGACCTGCCCCAGGAGCACTGAGCCTGCCACCAAGAATAGATGTGGTGGCACATGCCTGTAATCCCAGTGCTGGGGAGGCTGAAAACAGGAGGATCACTAGGAGTCCGAGCTGCATAGGGAGACCCTGTACTAAATAACTACTACTAATAATAATAATTTCATGAAAGCATTAACACTTTCTCATCAAGTAGGTTTTTTGGGGGGTGGGAACTGGAGGTCAAACGCAGGACCTTGTGCTTGCCAGACAGGTGCTTAAGCTGCTGAGCTATCGACCCAGCCCCGATCAAGTAGGTTTTACACTGGATGACTTCATCCAGCTGTGGGCTGATGCAAGTGTTCTTAGCACATGAAGGCAGTGGAGGTATAGCTGGAACGCTCAGCAACGGATGTGTGTTGCAGGCACTTTTGACCTGATGGCTTTATCTGCGTGGAACCTCATTGTACATCAAGAATCTTTGCTAAGCAACTCCAGTGTTTCTCTGAAATCCAACTACAACAGGATGTTCTGGATTTTCCCTGAGAACCAGGCCCTGGCTGATCCCAGATTGCAGGGCTGAGGTCTGGGTCAGGAGCAGCACTGTCCTCCCCTCTGCTTCGTGGCTGGGTGCTCCCCAAGGTCGGTAGGACCGGCAGAGCGTGGGTGACCCTGTGTGATCCTCGGCCCTGCATGATGCTCAGAGAAGCAGACACTTTCTAGAGCCCCTCCACACTCCATAGCTGGTGCCCCCCACCTCTGCAGCTCCAGGTGGAGCCTCGTGGCTCTAAGCACCCCCACAACCTCCACGCCAGCCCCCTCCCCGTACCTTCATGGCCCAGACAGACTGGTCGAGTGGGTGGAAGAGCTTGAAGCAGAAGCCATCCTTCTTGGAGGGGCGCTCGATGAGCTCGCAGCAGTGCAGCAGCACGGTGCCCACCCACTGACCCACCTTGGGCGTCTTATAGATGAGAAGCACCCCTGGCTTTAGCACACACCACAGCTTGGTCCAGCTTTTCAGGGTTCCCCGGATCTGCGGGTGAGGGGTACGTGGCTAGCACCACCATCAAGGTCACGCTTGGGCCATCTGGATGGTTTGTGGGGGCAGGTGGGGATGGGGTGCACTGAGGCCCTTCTCCTCCCCTTTGTGGTTGACACAAAGGACTAGGCGTCTGGAATATTACACACCCTTTAAAGCCCATTCCAAGCCCCTTCTTCAGCCCCCAGAAGGTGCCCACTGTGTGCCCAGCAGAGGCTGGTACTGCTTGAACATGTGGCAAAGCCAGGAAAACTCAGAGCAAAGCTCAGGATGCTCTCTGGACCACGGCAGACTTCTCTACCAGTTTTTCCTTTTTGTTCATTTGGGGTTTTTTTTGAGACAGGGTCTTGCTAAGTTGCCCAGTCTGCTCTTTAACTATTGATCCTTCTGCCTCCATTTCCCAAGCAGATGGGATTCCAGGTATGTGTCCTTATGCCTGGCTTCAGTTTTAAAAAGGAACATTTAAACGCTGGCAGATCTGAAAAAATACATAGCCACCAGGGACAGATTCACTGGTGCAGTTGTTCGGGATCAAGGGCTTCACAAAGGTCCTGGGAGGAACTGACAATATGTAGTGACAGCTGGAATTGTCAAGTTTGCAAATTTGAAACTAATGGTCATTTCTTTTCTCATTCTAAATCAATATTCCCTTGTAAAGAATTTTCTATCCATTTCATCATGAGTGGAGGGTAAGAGCTGCACAGGCCAGGGCTTCTGGAACATTCATCTCATTTGCTTGTCCAGCAGGCCTGGAAGGACAGTTTAACCCTCACTGTGTGCTGGGGGACAGACAGGCTCAGGGGAGCCGATCCCTCAGGGAGATCTGAATACAGGCTCTGGACTTAGAACCTGGGTGTTCCCCTGGAAGTCAGAGCCTCGGCTTCCTCCTGGGCACTCCGCTGACCCTTGCCACACCTCCACTTGTTTGGAAATCAGGTCTTGGCAAACAGAATCGGGGGGGAGGGAGCTAGAGCCACGCTGGAGTAGGGACCTGCAACAGTGGCCAGCGGCCTTACAGGAAAGAGGAGCGGACACCAAGAGGCAGAGAGATACAGAGGGATGACCGTGTGGCCACAGAGACAGGGACTGCCTAGAGCCTCAGAGCTGTGGAAGAGGCGGGACAGACACAGCCCGTGGGGAGACACCTCATTCTCGGACTTTGGCCCCCAGAGCTGTGAGGAAATGAACATCTGTTGCTTTAAGCTGCCTGGTCTGTGGTCCTTTGTTACAGCAGCTGCAGGATGCTTACACAGATTGACAGTGACAAACCCACTGGCTATCTCATGAGCGCTTAGGTCCCCTCCCACCCCCTAGGCCCCTGGGGGCTACCTTCAGGCTGTCAGCCATGATGACTACGCTGGGGTCAGTCAACGCACTGAACAGTTGCTTCGTAGCTCGCTTCTTCTCCTGCCTGTAGTTCTCCTTCTGTGCCTGGGACCAGGGCACAAGCAGTGGGTCACTGAGGGGTCCTTTGTCGCCCAGCTCCTCCCACCATGCAGCCACAGTGGGGGCTGGATAGGAAGAGAGCAGGCAGTGGAGGAGGGAGAGGTTGGGGCATGGTATGGTCCGGGATGCCATCTTGGTGAGTTCAACAACATGCTGGTCTTCCCTGCTCAGACCCAGACCCACCTTGAGAGTCTCCTTCTTGGAGACCCTGGCTGTTGGGGACACACTCTCCTTGTCAGACCCATTGCACAGCCGGTACTCTGGCTGCAAGAGAGAGATGGGGGTGTTACCGAGGTTCAACCTGGGGCTTCGAAGGGCTGGAGGCAGGCGGGGGCTGGCTTGAGGCCAAGGGTGTCGAAGAAAGCCACTCTTTGCCCTCACTCCCTGGCACTGTTTGTACAGCCCACTGAACTTCCGTGGATGCCAGGGGGTCATGGAGCAACACGGGTAGCTGAGTCCCACATGGGTCCCTTCCTTGTATGCCTACATTGGGTATCTGGCAAAGATGCAGTGGTGACATGTCCAATATACATAGGGACAAGGCAAGGCAGTCAGGGGCTGGAGGAAACACACAGGGCTGTTGTCAGGGGGAGGGGAGGTAAGGCCTGAATTCCGACAGGTCTGATTTGGCATTGAGGGATGGCTTGTGGTAGCCGGGGTGGGCTGGGGCAGCCAGAAGTCTCTTGAGCCAAGGTGGTTGAGCATCAGAGGTTGGGTTTGCAGAGAGGAATTTGGTGGCAGCTGTGAGAAAGTGGTGACACACTCCCAGGCTGCACCCGCTCAAAAGAATAGTGCCCCTCACTCCCTTATGCCCTGAGTTCTCCCATGGTGTGCAGAGTCTCCACTCCTTAGCCACTGCCATTGGCCTAACCTCTGGGCAGGGACAGCATGTGCAGGCGAAGTGTGCAGCGGGGACTTCTATGCTGGCTCTCAGGGGCATGGGTGCAGCCCACTATGGCCTAGATCCCTCTTGGTGTTTACCACTGTGTACTTGTAGAATAGGTCCCCCAATGCTAAGTGGTAGAGGAAATCAGATGAATACTTTTTTTTTTTTAAGACAGGGTGTACAGGGTGTACAGGGTCTCACTGTGTAGATCAGACTTGTAGTGATCCTCCCGTTTACAACCTCCAAAGTGCTGGGATTAGAAGTACATACCACCATGCCCAGTCTCAATCACCAGCTCAGCATGCCCCAGGGGCAGGGCTGGCACAGCAGGCCAGCGGATTGAACCCCGGCCCCTGCATAATACTTGGTGAGATGTGAAAATCGAACCAATTTCAAATTTCAGGGTCTCTACACAGTTTTCTTCACACGAAGCCAGGTCCTTCATCTCCTGTGGTGCTGCCTGAGTGCCTGAAGCAGGGACCAGGCTCAGGGAACCTGATGTTCTGCCTGTCTGGGCCTTTCCAGAAGGAGCCTGCCTGCCTGCTCTGCTCTCCTGGACAGCACCCTTGCTCCCATATCTGCAGGGGGAATATCCTAAGATTCCCGGCATTCCACTTTCTGGAGCATTCTGGAAGTCCTCTTTCATAAGCGCCTTCCGGTTGGGCTATTGTGGTTACTTCGCTATCCTCGATGAATTAGGAAAATGTCTGCCTCTTATGGTCATTTCAACTTTGGGGAAGAGCTAGAAATTTACATGGTGTCCGATCCAGCGAATAATGTGGGTGAGGACAGCCCCAGCCTCTAGCTGGATGCCATCCCCTTCCCCTGGGTGGCACTCGGTGGCAGCGGTCAGCGTTTGCTCTAAGCACACCTTGTGAAGATACGAACGAGGACTTTCAGAGCTGCTTCAGAAAGTGGCAAGAACGAAGCAACACGTGTGTTCAAGGTGAGGGACGTTGTGTTGAGGGTCATTGATGGGAGTGTGGCTCTTACTGTAATTTTTAAAAAATATTTATTTGTGTGTGTGTGTGTGTGTGTGTGTGTGTGTGTGTGTGTCCAGCTCAGC